>MU672245.1:117057-130274 GCA_026770625.1 Nicotiana glauca
TAATAACTACGGGTTCAACTGAACCCATAACTTTCGACGCGGAGTAAAAAATTATATGTAAAAATTCATTAAATTTGTGTCCAATACACACTACTTTTATATTTAAGCATCTCACATTAAGTGAGGCATGTCACGCACCAATAATATAGTACCACGTGTCATTAATTTTAAAATGAAATAAATTAATGTGAAATTACAAATATACCCCTAAACTATTTTCTCTTCCATCCCTTTCTCTTCTCCACCGGAGATTGACGCCGATACCACAAAAAATTCATAATTTTCACCTTCCGATTATAAAGCAAAATTAGGAACTCAAGTACATTAATCAAGAGTTTGTGAGTCCAGATTCAAATCTGACACAAGAAATATGATGCAAAACTCAAAACTCCATTAGTTGGTTATGGATAAATTCATGGTTGCTCGATTCGCGGTCATCTTCTTCGATAAATTTTTTTTAGGTGTTTTGACAGTTGATTATGGCCAGAATCTGTGGCATTATTCATTGCGAATAAGCAACCAAAGTGATGAAAGCGCAAGCAACAAAAAACAACTTTATAAAAATGGCTTGTAAATAACAAATAGAGTCAGTTGATTCTCGGCATCTTTTGGCTCATCTCCGATATCCCTCAACACCAAATTAATATTCTACAACATTAAATTTGTGTTCTTAACTTGCTACCACTAAATTATAATTCAAACCCAGATTTATAAAATTCTCTTAGATATAGATTTCTTTTAACTTTCTTTATAAATTTCTTCCAAAGCCTTTTTATATTATTATTATTCTTAAATGGTGGACAGGGATGATGGAAAAAAGGGTTGGGGAAGAAAACGAAACTGGGGAAAGGGGGAAGGTCAGCAACAAACTGATAGGGGCGGGGTTCTAGGGAAGAAGAACAGGGAGGGGTGGGTTAAGGTGAAGGGAAACAAAATAATTTTAAAAAGCAAATTTAAAATTTTGACATGTGTCCTTTAAGTAAGAATTGGGATAAATTTTTTTACAGTTTAACTTATAATTTTTGTTAAACACGTGCGTGCCACGTAGCAAAAGTAGTGTGTATAAGACACACTCTGGAAAGGTTGAGTGTTAAAAGTTATTTTCGTCTACAAAAAGTATGTAAGAGGGATTGTGTCCATAATTAAGGTGCTAACTTATATATTTTGCCTAGATATAAACTCATAACTTAAAAATATAATGGGTTCAATGTTAAAAACATTAAAATTGAATCCATAGGATTTAAATTCTGGATCTGCCTCTACGTTGGGAGTATGAAATTTGGCTTAAAAAATGGCTCTCACGCGCCTACAAAGGTGAGGCAAATCACACATAAAATCTAGTCAGCTTTTGTGTCAAAGTGGAACAAAAAAAAAATGGGATTGGAGGGCCAAAATGGAACAAGGCTGAGTTAAAGTGCCAAAATAAATTTAATGGGCTATCTATGTATTTGTTCTTTTGGAAATGTTGAGTATAATATAATCTGACCTTTAGTGAAGCATAATTATATAAAGAAAATACCGGAAAATGACTTATTTTATTAAAATATTTTTATAAAAAATATTTTCCGATATTTGGTTGGAGAGTGAAAAGTATTTTTTTTAAAATTATTTTATTGAAGATTTATAATAATGTTTGCATATCACATATTGTTTTTGATAAGATTTTCGAGTACTAAAGGCTGATAATAACATCTAATAGCCCAGCCCAAGTTATAACAAACATGAACCCATATATGAAACTATATTACCAAATATGTTCATAGTTTGCATATTACCCCTCATGCTAATAATATTTCTATATAATATATATATAATGCATTAAATAAGGAATCACTGTAGCTTTATGATTCCTTATTTTACTGCGCTAAAAAGGGGAATTAAATATTTTCCAGATCTTTCCCAACACAAATCACACACATTCCATAATTATCGTCGGCTTCACTCTAATCTTCCACAACGCAGAACATGATTTTTCATACTCTATTTTTTGGATCACTCTGTTTCCAGAATTCTCTCTACATCTCTCTCTATTTCTCAATCGCAAATTTCAGTAATACAAAGCAAATGAAAAGAGAGCAGCAATTCCACCATCGACAGCCATTAAAAAGCTTGAAAGCTTTGAATTCAAATTTGGGTTTTTAAAAATTATTATTTGTTTGGATTGGGTGTTGTTGAAAATAATCGGGAATATGGTTTGAAGTTTATATCTCAATTTTGAGGGGTTTTGGTGAAGATTAGACTTGGTTTTGACTGAATTTCAGATTGAAACTCGTAGAAGAAGAAGAAGAAGAAGAAGAAGAAGAAGAAGAAGACATGACATATATTATATTGCAGAAATTATAGAAAAATTGTAGATTGTTGTTTATTTATTTTTCTTTTATTCATTTACCTATTGTATGAAAGTTGAACAACATTGTATAAAAATTGTATTAAAGTGGATGATTTAGTATTGTTATGGACAAAAATATGTATAAAAAATGTGAAACATACATTTCAGGGGAAGCATGTCGAATCTAAATATGTACCCAGTTTGTAGATATTTTATAGATAAATTGTAGATTATTTGTATTCTGATTGTAGATGATTTATTTTCTGTTTTCAAAAATAAATAACAACTAAAACTTCTACAGATCTTCTGAAAAAACGCAATTATGTCAAAAACTCCAATTATGCTACAATTGAATGGGAATTGAGATATTAAAATTCAATATTTTATAGATAAATTGTAGATTATTTGTATTCTGATTGTAGATGCTTTGTTTTCTGTTTTCACAATTAAAAAACGACTAAAACTTCTACAAATCTTATGTAAAAAATACAATTATATCGAAAATCCCAATTATGCTGCAATTGAATGAGATTTGGGATATTAAAATTCAATGTACCCAGTTTGTAGATATTTTGTAGATAAATTTAGATTATTTATATTCTGATTGTAAATGCTTTGTTTTATGTTTTCACAAATCAAAAACGACTAAAACTTCTACAAATCTTCTGCAAAAAATGCAATTATGTCAAAAATCTCGATTATGCTACAATTCTGTGATTCTCATATATGCTCTTGTTACTCCTTACGAAATTGCTATGCTAAATACGGAATCCAAAACATGATGAAAGGATAGATCTTCCTAAGAAATTTTGTAGATAATTTGTAGAAACATTAAAATTCTGTATTTTCATATTAATTTTTCAAATGATATGTAATTTTGTTGTATATTAAATGTAGAAAACAAGACATTGTGAGTCTTATTTGACTCGTTCCTCACATTCAACTTATTCTACAAATTCACGCCTCTTTGAATTCAATACAATCATACTTCTTGAATTTAAAGGTATATCAATATATATAACTTAAAAAACATCTTCTCCTCTGCACAAGTTAGCTCCAAAACAGACGAAGTGGAATAACAAGCTCCCATCAAAATATTTAACACAAAAACACAAAGCTCAAAAATAAATAAACAACAGTCTATAATTTTTCTACAATTTATTTACAATTTCTGCAATATAATGTATGTCATGTCTTCTTCTTCTTCTTCTTCTTCGAGTTTCAATCTTAAATTCAGCCAAAACCAAGTCTAATCTTTATCAAAACTCCTCAAAATTGAGATATAAACTCCAAACCATATTCCCAATTATTTACAACCACACCCAATCCAAACAAATAATAATTTTAAAAAAATTCAAATTAGAATTCAAAACTTCAAAACTTTTTAATGGTTGTCAATGGTGGAATTGCTGCTCTCTTTTCCTTTCCTCTTATATTACTGAAATTTAGGATTGCGAGATAGAGAGAGACGTAGAGAGAATTCTCAATTCTTTGCAACAACATCCAATCCAAACAAACTATGTCTTTTGAAAATCCAAATTCGAATTCAAAGCCTTGGATATGGAAGAAATAATGAGATTTTTGATACAGAAATCGTGGGTGTGGGAGGTAAACGTGGATGAAGGTGTGGGAATTAGGGAGATAAACGTGGGGGGGAGTGGTATTAGAAGGAATATACAGTACCATTAAATTAGGAGTGTAATTATACCCTTAAAAACTACTAAAGGTATATATCAAACCTTAAACATTGAGGGTAATATAGTTTCCTATATGGCATAGGAATGTAAAAATTTCTATTTTTAAGGGGTGTTTACGTAGTGGACTGGTCAGGCAACTAGTTTGTAAAAAGGAAATTTTACATGTTGTAGCTAAATTATGCACCATATTATTTATCATAAACCAAAACACTTTTAAATAATTATGATTTATAGCTAATGTTTTTATAGCAATTTACCATCCACGTACAGTTTTCAGATCTCTCCCTCTTCCTCACAACCCTAAGAACCATTTTCTCTCCCAAAACCTCTTTGCCTCAGCCATCAGATCACTGCCACCGCCATCGTCGAAAATCGCCGCCACCAACCAACGGTCTCCAAACGGTCTCAATGTATCTCTTGCTCTCATCCTTCTCTACACGAATTCACAACCCATTTCTTTCAATTTCTCATAGAACTCGGTAAATCTAAGAAAAATCAAAACTTTATTTCTCAGATTCGTTGAGTTCCGACCACTTTCACCCCATGAAATATACATGAAAGGATAGACCTTGGGTAGATCTATCTTTTTATGCTATTTTTATTCCGAAAATTCAACAAAAAAATTTCGGCGAGCTATCAGTGAAGCGCCAGAAAATATATTGTAAATACAATGTATTATTGTATGTATTCTCTAATTTTAAGTGTAAATACATGTATTTATATTTTGCTGGAATTTCTAATTGTATTTCTCAAATCTAGCCGGATTTAAGTGTATTCTTTATTTTTAAGAGTAAATACAGTGTATTCTTTTATTTTTAGGTGTAAATACAATGTATACTTTATTTTTAAGTGTAAATATAGTGTATTCTTATATGTAAAGACCCGACCGGTCATTTTTTACTTTCTAGATCCCTCCCTAATTAAGACTCTCCATATGTGATTTTATTTTTTTATGACTTGCAGGGATGGTTAGTTCGGGTATGGAAGGGTTCAGGTTGAAATTGGAACACTTAGTTCCTTAATATTGGCTTAAAATAGTTAAGTTTGATTGGAGTCAACGTTTTGAGTAGACGACCTCGGAATCGAGATTTGATAAGTTTGTATGATGATTTTGGACTTGGACGTATATTCGGATGGGGTTTTTGGATAATCCGGGAGCGTTTCAGGGCTTAATATTGAAACTTGGCGCATTGAAGGTTTTCAAGTTCTTTGAATTTGGTTTGAAGTAGATTTTGGTGTTATCAAGGTTCAATTGGGATTCCGAGCCTGGGAATAGTTCTGTATGGTGATTTAAGACTTGCACGCAAAATTTGGTGTCATTTCGAGTAGTCTAAGTAGGTTTCGACGCATTCGAAGCTAGTTGAGAAGTTTGAAGTTCATAACTTGATTCAATTTGAGTCGGGATGTGATTCTTAGTTTTGATGTTATTTTACACATTTCGAGAGTTCAAGCAGGTCCGTATTAGGTTTTTGGACTTGTTGGTGCATTTGAACGGGGTCTTGGGTAGCTCGGGTGAATTTCAGGCTGCCCAGAGCTAAGTCCAAAATGCTGCCACTGCTGGTTCTGTTTTCCTTGTTCGCGATCGCGAGGGAGGGGACTTTGCATTTGCATGAATAGGCTTGCGTTCGCGTAGAGGAGGCTGGAGCTAGGTGGAACACTAGTGGTTTTCGCGTTCGCGAAGAAGCCCTCGCGTTTGCGTAGGGCAGGTCAGGTGAGCCTTCGCGTTCGCGAGGCCCTGGTCACGTTCGCGATGGTAAGAATTTCTGTGCTTGGGTTGTTTGCCTTTGCGATTGCGAGGCCTCTTCCGCGATCATGAAGAAGGAATACCTAGACAGAGACTTGTTTTAAAAACGGGAGTTAGGCCATTTTCTCTCATTTTTTATTTCCTTGGCCGATTTTGGAGCTCTTTGAAGAGGGGTTTTTACCTAGCCCTTCGAGGTGAGAAAATTTTAAACAATATGAGTTTAATACATACATTTTGGGTAGATTCTTAACACATAAATTGGAGAAATTATGGGTTTAGTTGAAAAACATAGGTTTTGATAAAAATAGGATTTAACCACCAAAATAATTATGAAATTAGGTAAAGATTATATATTTGAGTTCGTGAGGTTATAAGTAAAATCTTTTATCTTCAAAAATTTTCGGAATCCGGGCATGTGGGCCCGAGGGTGAATTTTAGGAATCTTCCGATTTTGGTTGGATAATTTCTCTAATAGCTAAATTATGAAATTGTGAGTGTATATTGATTAATTTATATAATACTTGGCTAGTTTTGGGTTGTTTGGCACCAAGTTGAGGCTTTAGAGCGGATTTGTGGAACGGAAGTTAGCTTGAGGACAAGGTAAGTCTCTTGCCTAACCTTGTAAGAGGTAACTCATCCCCTTAGGTGTATCTTGTTGTGTATTGCTTGTGTGGGGAGCTACATATGCACTAGGTGACGAGAGTCTGTGCGTAGCTATACTCCATGAGATGTCCAGGTAGACTTAGATCCATATCGTGCCTTTAAATTGTACTATTGTGGTTATTATGCATATTAATTGTCTTGAATAGAGCTGAGAAAATGGATTTTAAAGTTGCAAACTTTTCGACTTAGATTTGTTATTTTTGAAAGAATTGAGGAATACTTAATAACTTTGAGAAATAGATGAACTCTCGTGTCGCAAGTACTTCCGCGAGTGAGGTAAACTTCTCTACTCTCAAGGGAGCAAGCCTTTCGCTTCGGTAGTATAATAGATGCATCTATGGTTTGTTTTGTTCGACCCTAGGCAATGCACACATTATTTTGAATCGGGCCGTATGACCTCGGAATAAATCGTGCGTGATGATACTCAGAGCTCGATTACACTGGATATTATTTATGACTTGAGAGGGTATAATTTACTTGTTGGCCCAATGTTGATTTGGAGTTAGTATGTGTTAGTTGGAGATTTTGGAATTTATTATCATTTAAAGAATTATTTATTCACTGCTTGCTGTTGTGTTATTATTATATTCACATATTCCATGCCTATTTAGAATTTTTGTACTCCCTCCATTTCAATTTATGAGAACCCATTTGACTGGGCACGGAGTTTAAGAAAAGAGAGAAGATTTTTGAACTTGTGGTGTAAAATGAGGTACAAATATTTTGCGTGGCTATAAATCACTGCATAAAGGTAAATTGTTCCCAAATAAGGAAATGGGTTATTCTTTTTGGCACGGACCAAAAAGGAAATATGTTTATATAAATTGAAACAGAGGGAGTATTTTATTTGTTGGCCTATAGTAAGTGCCGATGTCGATCCCTCGCCACTACTTCTTCGAGGTTAGACTGGATACTTACTGGGTATATGTTATTTATGTACTCACGCTACACTTCCGCCCTAATCGTCCAGGATTTGAGGCAGGTTCATCTGGTGTCCATTCAGGCGCGCACCCTGGTTATCATGAGGCATAGTGGTGAGATGCGTTCTGAGTCCATTCTGCAGCACCCACAGTCTCTCTTTTGTATTTACTTTCTGTCTATCTTACTTAAGACAGTAGCCTAGGT
The DNA here is from genome assembly GCA_026770625.1 of Nicotiana glauca. NCBI lineage: Eukaryota > Viridiplantae > Streptophyta > Magnoliopsida > Solanales > Solanaceae > Nicotiana > Nicotiana glauca. Next base: position 124,616 of record MU672245.1, read on the forward strand.
GTTTTGTATATTCTACTTGTTGCTCATACACTTGTGACACCGGATCTTGGGAACATGCTAGTAGACACTTTATGGATTTTGAGTGTTTATTTTTCATCATATTTTATCTTTTATTTGTTTACGCTTTACTTTATTAAATTTTTTACTTCTCATTTACTTAATAAATAAAAATAAACTACTTCAAATTATTAAAAAGAATAAATACATGACTAGTTTACTGTTGGCTTGCATAGTGACGACGTTGGGTGCCATCATGGCCTATAGGAGAAATTAGGTAGTGATAATATGGTATCAGAGCACTAGGTCCATGTAGGTCTCACAGGTCATAAGCAGACCTAATGGCGTCTTATGGATCATTGCGGAGACGTACGTACTTATCTTCCAGTGGCTATAGGATGTTAGGAAACCACTCTTTTTGCACCTCCTATCGTGCAGTTGATGTTGTGCTAAGTATCTTTCTCTTATTCTCTCACAGATGGTGAGAACGCGCGCGGTAGATGTACCCGACCGTGGAGGAGCTGCTCCCCCCGTTGCTAGAGGCTGAGAGAGGGCTCCGGCTCATGGTAGAGGACGAGGACGTCCTAGACTTGCTCCAGTTGTGCCACTAGTGAATCTAGTGGAGGATCCTATTATTGAGGAGCAGGGAGAGGTGCCTGCAGCGAAGCGGGTCCCAGTAGATTGCATGTCCGCACCAGGATTTAAGAAGGTCATGAGCCGTATGTTGTGGTTCATTGATTCTATGAATCAGGCGGGTTTATTTCCAGCAAACCCATTGACATCTTAGGCGGGAGGGGGAGCAAAGACCCTTACAGCTCAGGCTCCAGGGCATGCAGCTGCCATATATCACACCCCAGGCACAGTACCTGTGGGCGGAGCTAGCCAGTTGGTTATTAACATATAAATTGGAGAAATTATGGGTTTAGTTGAAAAACTTAGGTTTTGATAAAAATATGATTTAACCACGAAAATGATTATGGAATTAGGTAAAGATTATATATTTGAGTTCGTGAGGTTATGAGTAACATTTATCTTAGAAAATTTCCGGAATCCGGGGATGTAGGCCCGAATCTCTCAATTTTGGTTGGATAATTTCTCTAGTAGCTAAATTATGAACTTGTGAGTATATATTGATTAATTTTATATAATATTTGTCTAGTTTTGGGTTATTTGGCACCAAGTTGAGGCTTTAAAGTGGATTTGTGGAACGGAAGTTAGATTGAAAACAAGGTAAGTCTCTTGCCTAATCTTGTAAGAGGGAACTCATCCCCTTAGGTGTATCTTGTTGTGTATTACTTGTGTGGGGAGCTACATATGCACTAGGTGACGAGAGTCTGTGTGTAGCTATACTCAATGAGATGACCAGGTAGACTTAGATCCATATCGTGCCTTTAAATTGTACTATTGTGGTTATTATGCATATCAATTGTCTTGAATAGAGCTGAGAATAGGGATTTTAAAGTTGCAAAATTTTCGACTTAGATTTGTTATTTTTGAAAGAATTGAGGAATACTTAATAACTTTGAGAAATAGATGACCTCTCGCGTCGCAAGTACTTCCGCGAGCGAGGTAAACTTCTTTACTCTCATGGGAGCGATCCTTTCGCCTCGGTAGTATAATAGATGCATTTATGATTCATGTCGTTCGACCCTCGGCAGTGCACACATTATTTTGGATCGGGCCGTATGACCTCGGAATAAATCGTGCGTGATGATACTCGGAGCTCGATTACACTTGATATTATTTTATGAATTGAGAGAGTATAATTTACTTGTTGGCCCGAAATTGATTTGGAGTTAGTATGTGTTAGTTGGAGATTTATGAATTTACTGTCAGTTAAAGAATCATTTATTTACTGCTTGCTATTGTGTTATTATTATTCACATATTCCATGCCTATTTAGAATTTTTGTATTTTATTTGTTGGCCTATAGTAAGTGCCGATGTCGACCCCTCGTCACTAATTCTTCGAGGTTAGACTGGATACTTACTGGGTACATGTTATTTATGTACTCACGCTACACTTCTGCCCTAATTGTGCAGGATCTGAGGCAGGTGCATCTGGTGTCCATTCAGGCGCGCACCCCGGTTATCCTGAGGCATAGTGGTGAGATGCTTTCTGAGTCCATTCTGCAGCATCCACAGTCTCTCTTTTGTATTTACTTTCTGCCTATCCTATTTTAGACAGTAGCCTAAGTTTTTTATATATTCTACTTGTTGCTCATACACTTGTGACACCGAATTTTGAAAAAATGTTAGTAGACACTTTATGGCTTTTGAGTGTTTATTTCATCATATTTTATCTTTTATTTGTTTACGCTTTACTTTATTAAATTTTCTACTTCTCATTTGCTTAATAAATAAAAATAAACTACTTCAAAATTATTAAAGAATAAATACATGACTAGTTTACCATTGGCTTGCATAGTGACGACGTTGGGTGCCATCATGACCTATAGGAAAAATTAGGTCATGATAACATGGTATCAAAGCACTAGGTTCACGTAGGTCTCACAAGTCATGAGCAGACCTAATGGCGTCTTACGGATCGTTGCGAAGACATACATACTTATCTTCGAGTGGCTATAGGGTGTTATGAAACTACTCTTTCTTCATCTCCTATCGTACAGTTGATATTGTGCTAAGTATCTTTCTCTTATTCTCTCACAGATGCTGAGAACGCGCGCGGCAGATATACCCGACCGGGGAGGAGCTGCTCCCCCCTGTTGCTATAGGCTGAGGGAGGGCTCCAGCTCGTGGTAGAGGACGAGGACGTCTTAGAGTTGCTCCAGTTGTGCCACCAGTGGATTTAGTGGAGGATTCTATTATTGAGGAGCAGGGCGAGGTGCCTGCAGCGGAGCGGGCCCCAGTGGATTGCATGTCCGCACCAGGATTCAAGGAGGTCATGGGCCGTATGCTGTGGTTCATTGATTCTATGAATCAGGCAGGTTTATTTCCAGCAAACCCAGCCGCATCTTAGGCGGGAGGGGGAGAAAAGACCCTTACAGCTCAGGCTCCAGGGCATGCAGCTGCCATATATCACACCCCGGGCACAGTACCTGTGGGCGGAGCTCAGCCAGTTGTTGTGGCTATACTTGAGCGCGGACCAGCTACAGCCGGCGAGCCGCATAAGCTATTGGATAGATGGACCAGGCTACTTCCTCCTGTCTTTGGAGGTGAGCGACATGAGGACCCCTGGGACTTTATTGATCGTTGCAGGGACAGACTGCACAACATGAGGATATTGGAGTCCCACGGGGTGGACTTTTACACCTTTTAGCCGGAGGGCGGGGCCCATAGATGGTGGCAGTCCTATCTTCTCGGCAGACCAGCAGGTTCTCCTCCCTTGACTTGAGACCAGTTCACACGTCTCTTTCTGGATAGATATATTTCACCCTCTCAGAGGGAAGAGTTGCGATTTCAGTTCGAGCAGCTCCAACAGGGTCAGATGTCGGTGACCGACTATGAGGCATGATTCTCTGAGTTGTCTCGCCATGCACTTATGATACTCTCTACCGGTGAAGAGAGAGTGCGAAGGTTTGTTGCGGGTTTGCACCCAGTTATCCAGGCCACTATGCCCCTAGAGGTTGAGATGGGGACTTCTTACGAGCTGGTTGTGGAGATAGCTCGGAGGATCGAAGGTGTTCGTCAGCGGAGCTGAAAGCAGACGCCGAGGGACAAACGGTTTCGATATTCTAGAGGGTTCAGTGGTGCTCCGTCTGGGGGCAGAGGTCAGTTTGTGAGGGGTCAGTCTAGCAGGCCCTCATATCCAGCACCATCGCCTTCTCGGGGTGCTCCAATGCGGCCCTATTTCAGCGCCATTCTAGAGAGCTCCTACCGTTCACCAGCTACTCGGGGTTTCTCCAGTGGGTATTTAGGCCATCAGGGTCAGACTTCAGGTCAGCAGTCCACCGTTCCAAAGGATTGTTTCGAGTGCGGGGATAGGTTTTGTCCCAGACTTTGGGGCAAGGCAGTATAGTAGGGTCATCAACCTATGATCTACTAATTATCGATTATGATTTCCTTACTTGTACAAGTCTTACATAAAACTTCGTTTCACTGATGCTTCTTATGGTAATGATAATCTTAAAAAATAAAAGGAAACAAACAAAATGACGGACAACATAAATAAACAAATACAATCAAAATCAAAATCGGAATCAAACTTAAATCAATTTATAATTTGGAATGGGGCCCAATATATCAGTTTGCACCTAAAGTCCTTTATTTTCTTTTCATTTTTCTACTTGTGGACACTCCACAACTACTTGTCCATAAACAATTACTAATTAACAACTTCATCATACAAATAAATAATTGTAACAAGCTAGAAGGACAGTTCTAATTAGATTAGATTATATTAATCCAGTACCCTCTTGGAGGTGCAAGATATTTATGGATCAATATTGGAATATTATTTTAAGCCAAAAAGTTCTTTTATTACAGTTTCATCTTCAATTAAAGATGCCACATATTTTTTTATGTTTGATGGATATTCTCGTAAAATGACTATACTAGCCTTTACTATATACTAGAGAGAAAATGGTTACTTTGACAAGGAAATACTTTTTTGGCCTTTGCAAAAAAAAAATTTGAGTTAACATTTACGCCGGATAAATTACATACATATTGATGATTTATCAAATTCATATTTTATTGTAAGAGGAGAATTTTGATGTAAGAGTCCCAAAAGTCATATGAATTCTGAAACAAACTTGATAAAGCACTTAACCTATATTGTGGAACTATTTGTCATAATATTATTAAAATAAAATTAAGATACATTAATTACTCACTATTCAAGTTATTTTCACTAGTATTTTAAGAAAACATAAATATCTCGGTTTTGACTTTTTTAGGCAACAAAGCTGGTTACATATTCTTTCTTATTAATGAATTTTTTGTGATGTATATCACGGCTGGTTGGTGATACAAAAATTTCTACTAACTTTATAGAATATGGTATGCTAATAATAAGGAAAAACTTTCTATCGTAAAATTGAGTATGGCCGATAAAATTTATTTACGTTAAAAGACAAAATAATTTATTTTAATTTTAGATGGTCCAACACGTTTATAATTGAGAAATGTTTTATTTTTATCCGCTTTAAAAATAATAATCGATAATATATATCTGTGTGTGTGCGCGCATGCACGCGTGTATGTGTATTATATACAAAAATATATATATTTTTTTTATACATTTTCAGCTAACAAATACAATTAATTTTAGCCGAATGATCAGTTTTGTATTTTACCTTTATTATTCTTAGGCCCGATATATTTTCATAAGGAAGGATCTTTGTGATCTACTTTAAATGAAAGATTCTAATACAACCACATAATATTCTTGTTCATCCGCAATTGGAAACTATTATGAAATAATTATCCGGAGAAAATTGATCTTATAGTATTCTCGTTTATGGTTTTGATGTTAGTCAAACTTTGGTAGTCTTTGAATAGTGAAAAAAATTCAAATTTGGACGTGAATGTTGCTCCGCGACGATACGGCCTCAATCTGCTCCTATCTGCTTTGAAGTACCATAGCATGTCAGGTATAAGAGGGACATAGTCGATTTGGTATGAGGTATAAGGGTGGTATAAGGGTGGTATAAGAATTAATACCACCTTAATATTCTGTTTGGTTAGCAAATCAGGTATAA
>MU672247.1:0-36260 GCA_026770625.1 Nicotiana glauca
TCTTGCAATTGTAAAATCATTTTATTTGACATTTTTGGAATAATTTGCTTAGGGTAAAAATCACGTGCTCACAATCTTCTGAGAAAGTGATCTTGTTTGCTTCAAAGATATTGCTAGTAATATTTTCCAAGTGGTTCACCGTGATTTTTTCAAGAACATGGGCCTCATTAAATATCTTCATCAGGGCTCTGCGGTGTTCATCCGAATGTATCAGCAAAGATAAAAGAGAGATCTGAGCTAGTGTTTTCCTTAACTGCTCTATAATAGAATAGTCTTGAACTTTCATCCTTTCAGGAACTCCTCAGCCTCTTGTTTGGTAACCGACTTCATCAGTGGGTTTTGGCTATATTGACTGGCTTGGATTTTCTCAATTATTCTGGGGCAAAGCATCTCCCAGAACGAGTCAGTCCTCCGGTTTCATTGACTTCTTCCTCTACTTCTTCCCCCTTATAGGTCATTATCACCCATTTGTAATTCCACAAGACAGCCTTTGTATCAACCATTGGCAACTAGGTCACTGGTTTAATAATAACAGGGGTAATACAGGCCCCTTCCACGATTATGACAGGATAGTTTAGGATCCCTAGAACGACCACTTTTGCCTTTTCCTGACTTGCTCCAACATCATTTGGAAGCCCTTTCACTACCAACATAGGTGGCTTCACGTTGAACGTGTTTAGCTTCTCTGTCATCCCTTCAACTGTCAAGGGCGTCGTTTTTATAGAATCTGGAGCCTTAGCTGGATTACATTCACTAGCACGAATCATCATGACGGACTTAGAAGAATTCTTGATCTCCCCATCTTTACGAACTATTTCGATCATATGTGTCTCTGCATGGGTTGACAAAGGATTTTGGTTGATATTTGGAGCTTTCGGGCTCTGAACCGCATTTTGATTTGTATCAATAAGCTCTTGGATTGCTCTTTTCAAATGCCAACACTTCTCTATATCGTGCCCCAAGACATCAGAACAATATGTGCATCTAAGGGAATAACCAAGGTTCTTTGGAGGGGGATTTGGTAACTTTAATTCAATTGGCCTCAAGACGTCCAATTGCCTCAACCTTTGAAAAAGACTAGCATAGGACTCTCTAAGAGTGAAAGTTTGTTTCATTTGTTGCCTTTCTCTTATATACTCTGATCTTGGTTGAAAACTTGGACTAGTAGGGTTTCGGTATGGCTATGGGGGTGGATAAGGGTTCTGTGGTGTTGGAGAACGCCAAAAAGAGGGTTGAGCATATGACTGTGCGTGGTGAGCAAGATATTGTGGTGGTCTAACTGAGTATTGAGGTTCTTGTGGTGGGAAATAATGTTGGGGTGGATTATATGGAGCTTGAGGGTAGGCTTGAGGTTGGGGTTGATGCTGGGTGTACTGGTGAGGTGAACCCCTTGGGCCATGCCATGATCTTGAGACAACCATAACAGCATCCTCTCTCTTCTTTTTGCCTAAAATGCCCCGGTGCCACCTTGGATCGCCTGTGTGGTTGCTTTTATGGTAGAGTAACTCATGATCTTACTTGAAGGACTTGACTCATTCCACGGTGCCACTATTCCTCCCATTTTCACTACCTCATTGAAGGACTTGACTATGACCGAGATCAAATGGCCAAAGTAAGTAGGATCCAGGGTTTGAAGGAAGTATTCAACCATTTCATCTTCTTCCGTTGTAGGGTTGACCCATGCAGCCTGTTCTCTCCATCGGAAACCATACTCTATGAAGCTCTCACTAGGCTTTTTCTCTATCTTGGTCAAGGATAGGCGATCTGGGACAATGTCTACGCAGTACTGAAAATGGCAAGCAAAAGCCTGAGCCAAGTCATCCCAAGTGTACCACCTACTAGTGTCCTGGCGGGTGTACCATTCCAACATTGCACCACTCAAGATTTGGCTAAAATATGCCATCAACAACTAATCTTTCCCACCAGCACCCCTCATCTTGTTGCAAAACCCTCTTAAGTGGGCCATGGGATCTCCATACCTTTCGTACAAGTCAAACTTGGGCATCTTGAACCCGACAGACTGTTGGACATCATGAAACAAGCACAAATCCTTATAAGCCACACTCACTTGGCTTCCTAACGCTTACATATTCCTCAATGATTGCTCTAGACTCTTTACTTTCCTAAATATCTCCTCTTGCTCTGCATTCTTGGGTAGTTTCTCAGTTTCAACGGGAGTTTCAAAGTGAGGGGGTGTAAGATTAAGGGTCCGTGACTTTGGAAGTTGGTTCCAGAGCATAATATTTTGTATCTGAAGCTTAGAATGCCGGTTCACTAGAAGATTGATGGAGAGTAGCTCGTGGAGGGTCTACAAAAATAGGAGCAGATGTCGGAGTAGGGTATGTGGTTGTTTTGGCTGGTGGAGCATGGAAAGTTTGGGACGAGGTGTCGGGGTATTGGTGGTAAGGGGTGAAGCCCGACGCACGCTGGGGGGAAAGATCAAAGGTAGTGGGATCTTGGGCTTGTGACAGTAGTGGGATGAAAACAGGATTTTCTGTGTAGTTAGCGGGGAATGAATGTGGAGAATGCCTCCTGATCCAGGCTTGATACATTTTTGCCATTTGATGCTTCAACCTATGGACCTTCTCTTTCAATCCGGACTCATATTACACCATCTCTCTCGGAGGGTCAACCACACCTTTATCCAATTCTTTGCTAGCCATGAATGCCTTGAATTTTGACCAGGTGTTATAAGGATGACTTGCTAGAATGAGTGATAATAGGTAAATTATACTATAATTAGGACCTAAAGAACCACAATTTTGTATAGCTTTTACGGTAAAAAGTGATAACAAAATGATCTGATTAGTGATTTTCATGCTTTACAGGCTATATCCAATAAAAGAAGTCTGTGGAGTACCTTTGGGATCAATTACGGAGAAAGGAAGGCCAATCATACAATATCCACAAAGTGCACCAAGCGAAGGGACAAAACCAGAACTGAAGTTGGTTTGCCGCTGTCTGGGCGTAACCGCGGTAGGACTACGGAAGAACACTGCTGCAGATTCTGAAAGTCACTCTGGCCGCAGTCCTGGCGTAACCGCGGTAGGATCGCGGCAGGACGCGTAAACTTCAGGGACCAAAGTGCAAAATACGGGATTTTAAGCCCTAAACCCTATATTAAACGAAGGAAGCCGGCCAAGAAAGAGGAGAATGATTTTTGGAAGTGAAAAACATCATAAGGAAGGACAAGAGGCAAGGAGGATCATTGGGCATCAATCTTTAATCTTTTTCTTTGTTCTTTTACCTTTGAATATGATTTTTTTTTGTGATTTTTGTTATTTTCATGAGTAGCTGACTTTTCTAATCTAAGGTTTTGATGGAACCCATTGGGGATGAATTTATTGTGATGTTAATACAGTTTTGATTGGTTGTTAATCTCTATTTGTTCAACTACATTCTTGTTGTAGTTGATTGAAGGGCCCTCAATTAGCTGTGCCTATTTATTATGTATCTACTTGAGAGAGAGTGCATATTTAGGTAGTTGTTTGAACAACATCACTCCCAGAGTATAGGCGAGAGTCATAACCGAGGGTTTAGAGGTTGGATTAGAGAAAATGATACCTCGGGTGCAATCTAAGTGAATTATAATGCGAATCTAGCTAGCGTACCTTGAGAGAGTGCGTCTAGTAAATTATCATAATTGCTTAAGAGAGATTTATGATAGCTGGAGAGTTCATGATTGATAGAGGCAACTAAGTCAACGCTATAAGAAACATACAACCAAGGAAATCAACAACGGGGGAAACCATTACCTTAGACCTATTCCAATTGGTTACAAATCAAGCATAGTTAATTTTTAGCTGTTTATTTACGTTCAGTTTTAGTTGTTAGAATTACCATCAACTGTTATTTACAACGTTTGGGGAAGTTGATTCTATAGAATTTAGTAAGTCCAACAAAAGTAATTGATAGGTTAAGTCCATGTGAGTTCGACTCTGGGCATAAATACTCAGATTATATTTGCAACGCCCGCGTAGTCTTGTGCGAGACTCAGTTGAGCGTGATCAATGAGCGTAATAGCAAACTTGTTAGTTTCAAGAGTTTAACAGATAGGAAATTGCACGTTTGGGATGTAATGAACCTAAACAGTTAAATGCTTCTATCATGTGTTTTAACGGCTGCATATTTCATCTCGGCCTTAACTAACCCTTTTTACTTTTCACCTTTTTTGTTTCGTTTCTGCCTTCCTTTAATCACTCTTGTTTTCTCACTTTGTTCCTGTTGCTCTTTTATTTTTTTTGCACTCTCTTTTGTTCTTTTATTTTACCACTCTGTTTCCTTTTCACTCAATTCTTGTTTTTCTCTTTTTTTTTATGGCTATGATCGAATCCTGTGGGGATTTCCTACGTATCATGACACCGCATGAATCGGATCATTACGCAGTTCACGAAATAAGTGCGAAATAACAAAAGACACATTTTTGTCTTTTTTTTTTCATTAGAAAAGACATCTTTTCTTTTGTTATCTATTACATGGATTTAAAAGTACCGACGACTACAAAAAAAAACATACAGACTCAAAACAAACACAAAAAAACTTTGAACAAGACTCAAAAAGAGTAAAGTACATAATCAAAAACGGAAAACTCATATGTACATAAGAGCCTCCACTGGTACTTTGGGATCCTGCGGGACATTAGTCGGTATTTGCGCGGGCCTTCGTGCAATATCTTCTTGAAGACGGTCTAAGTCAGCTATCACCTGGTGAATGAATGTCATCACAGAAGCAAAAAACATAGACCTAGTCATGTCTTCACATTCGTGATATTTCATTGCGAAATAGTCAAATATCTCTTTAATCCTCATTTTGATGACACCTTTCTCTTGAAGCAGACGCCCAATTTGCTGTGCCCGAGCTTCCAACACTTATGTATCTGTCTTTTTTTCATTCGGTCACCGTTGCATGCTTTCTTTTAGTTGGAAAATTAATGCATAAAAATTCTCTCTTTCTATCTTAAAATTCTTTATTTGCTGGACTATTTCATTCTCAAGGACAACCAACTTTTTCATTAAAACTGTCACTTCTTTATTGTATTTCTGCTTCAACTGGTGGGCTAACTTGTCCTGTTCTTCCTCTCCTTTGGACAACTTTGCTTGAGCATTTGGTAAATCTTTTTTGGCCTTTGTCTAGTCAGCTGCATAGTCATGTGCCATCATTCTTAAGATGTTGATGAGTTTTTCATCTCTGTCGCTCCTCACATGCATTTTAGCGGCTATCCTTATGTCCCAGAGTTGAGCTTGGAGCGCCTCGTTCTCCTGGGCCAACCTTCTCCTTTCACCTTCAGCTTCTTGCACATGTAAGTCATTATTAAATGCAACATTTCTCAACTTTTCTTCCAAGGTGTGAATGGTGGCTTGATATTTTTCTCCCCACGCCATCCTTTCTCGAATTTTATAATCAAAAGCCTGAACATGAGGTCTTTTGGCCGGCCTTTCTTGGTCTGGATCTAGCTCATCATTAGCACAAGACCTTCTCTCAAACCATAAGGCATAATTTGGATCCACTTCTCCTCTCACGAGATCTGGTACTTGGGTGTCATTTTTCAGATATCAGCAACCATTCTAATCGTTTTGGACTAAAGCCTCGGGTAATGTAGCTTCTAGCACTAGCTTAATGACTTGGGTACTCAAAACTTCATCTTTGGGCACCACTTGATATCTTTCCAACTGCCTTAAAACTCTTTGCGGTGTGTACAGTTGGACACTTCTTAAACCCATCAACATCATATAGACTTTTGTAGCCATCATGTGTATGACTTCCATTACCGAAAGCCACCCCAAAGTCCATTTAATCTAGCTTGCTTTTAGAGTTCTTAGATGGGAGACCCAGGGTTCAAACCCATCTAGAGAATCGTAACCTCGCACCCTCTCTTCATAACTCTCGAAGAAGTTGTTCTTGCTCGGGCCATAACTCATGAATTTGGGGTGATGGCGGAGATGCTCGATCAACCACATTTGCAAAAGAATTTTGCAACCTTCAAAGAACTGAGCCCCTGACTTACACAATGTTAATGCTTGATAAATTTCCGCCAATATTAGTGCAACAAGTGTATGATCTTCTTTAGTAGTGAGGATTTGCGCAATTCTGGCCAAGCGGATATCTATTGTCCCTTCGGCATTCAGGAAGACCATAATTCCCGAAAATGCCACTATGAAAGCAAAGCGACGATGAATTTTCCAGGTGCTCTTATTTTGTTTGTTGTTTAACCCCTTTTCGTGTGTTTCAAACCCAACTGAGTGCCTAGGCCTAGAATACAAGAAGTAAAAGAAACAACATCCTTTGTTTACATTAGTCTTCTTCCTTTTCTTATTGACATTTAGGAGATCGAAGAATTTGTGCACAGAGGGAGGCCTTGGGAATATAAGTTGTTGATTTCTCAAGTCCCGACCAAAACCAATATATTCGGCTATTTCCTCCAAATAAGAAGTAAGCTCAAAATCCGAGAAGCAGAAAATGTTTTGGACAGGATCCCAAAATGTTACCAAGGCTTTAATTAGATCATCCCGTGGTTTAACTTCCACAATGTCCATAAGGGCACCCAAATGTTTTTTACCCAATCCTGACCATCTTCATCTAAATTTTACCACCACACTTGAAGCTGCATCGGAGCCTGTTCTACAACCATTAGTGACGGGTTTTGGACAGTGTTCATTTGTACCTATAGATGGTTAAGGTTAGGGTTGACCCCAGTGGACTCTTTTGTGAAACAAGCTTTCAATATTCTAAAAAAATAAAATAAAAGAGAGTGGCCACTTATGCAATATTAGCAAAAGGTAGATATTTTTGCAAACATGGCCCCTTCACAATTCCAAATAAATTTTGAGTCCGGGGAAGGGCACTTATGAAAAAGTGACGTCTCACTGACAAACATGTCCATTTTTTACGAAAATAGCCCTTTGACAATTGGAAGATGTTCTAAAGCTATTCCAGCAAAAACGGCTTAAGACACAACCGAAGCTGGGTCGGTTTACTCTTTTGACCAAAGCACTAGAACACACTTTATTTTATGTTGGTTATTTTTTGCAAAATGAGGTCGAACCTTATATATGTTGCCTACGTATCTCACATCCGGTGAGAATCAGACCTACGTAGTTCGGTTAATTTTGATATAATCGGGAAAAATATGTTATTGACTCATTTTGAAATGACTCTTTTTTTTTTTTTTGCAATTTTCATCATTTTCCTTTCTTTTCTTTTCTTTTTTGAAAAATTTCGGCAGAGTTTTGGGACATTTTCCCAATACCGGGGTTTTCAGAACCGGACTAATTTCTCCTCTGCCTCACTTTTGATTTTTCTATTGATTTTCTTTCCCTAGCCGATCAACATGCAGGCCGAAGCAAACAAATATACAAATAGCATGTAAGATGCATCAGGATTGTCTTTTATTTTGGGTAAATATATCCTAGACGGACCCAACCCCTGTGTTGAGTCCCCAAAGTCAAATGCATGTGATGCAAACAAACGTTCCTACTAGGAATCCGTCATGAGGCTATGCTATTCTAGGTTTAAGCTTGGGGTGTGTTCTAGACATGGCTTACCCGAGCGCACAGCTCGAGCCGAGGTGAGGGTAATGTACCGGGAGCACGAAAGTTTACCCGGCCCAGTTGCAAACCCAACCTCGTTCTATTTGGTATGACTTCTAACAGAAAAATGGGCCACGCGTACGTATGCACTATATTTAGAAACTTAGAAGGGAGGCGTAAGAAGACAGTTTAACACAGTTCAAATAATATCATAGTGGTAAATAAATAGGAATTTAGCACACTAGGCCCAAAAAATACAGTAATATCAACAATAAATAAAGCAAAGTATAAATCATAGTAACAAGCTCGAACTCTGAATCTTGAACCAGAGATGCTGGGTTTGGTCCCCAGTAGAGTCGCCAGAGCTGTCACACCTTCTTTTTCCCGAGAGGATAGGGAGTTTTTTCAATTAAAGTAACAATAATCGAAATAAAATTATTCATTTAATTTAGAGTCGCCACTTGGGATAATTTTATGGTGTCCCAAGTCATCGGTTTGTTTTAAATCCCAAATCGGGGAAATTTGACTCTGTTTTAAAGTCTGCAAAAACTAGAAGACCGGTTAAGGAATTCTGTTAACCCAGGAGAAGGTGTTAGGCATTCTCGAGTTTCGTGGTTTTAGCACGATCGCTTTAATCATACATGGCTTAAATAAATTATTTAATTACTCATTTTAGAACCTATATGCATTTTACCCTTACCGCTCATAATTGATTGATTATTCGTAATTAAGAAATTATCTTGAAACGAGTCACGTGTACGTATACTCTTTTTGTTTGGCGCGTCAAGAATCATGCCACACGTACGTGTGCACAATTCACAACACTTAATTATTCAAGAAAGCTTGGCCAAAGTCACGCAAACGAGTACCTTGATTTATTTTGAACATCGTAATTATGTCATGCAGAGGTGTATACGATCACAATGATAGATTAAGTCGCGCTTAAAGTCTTTTCTACGAATATTCATTTTTTAAATCGTATTTGTGTCAGGCGGACGTATACATAATTAATAATATTTTATTATTATTAAGATTGTTTGGCCATAGTCACACGAACATGTACCTTGGTTTTATTTTTGGTATCACAACTATGTCACACGTACGTATACATGATCGCAATAACTTGATTTGACCAGTAATGTGCTTAAAGCTATATTCACGTTCATAAGCTATTTTTCTATATTTGAGACTAAATGTAAAAGGGCCAATGCTATATGAGTCATTATTGAGATAACAGGGCAGCTTGCATATAAGTTGTGAAATGGGTTCAATCAAGAGAGAATTTGGGCCTATAATGATTGCGTCCAAATGACTCTGGCCCAATGCACATATTGCCAATTATTTTGATAAATTTAGGATCGAATTATGGGTTTCTGGATGAACCCAACACGTACAATTTGAGCAGAATATATAAACAATTATGAAACGATCACTTCATTTAGTGCAAGAATTTTGAACTGTTAGCCACATATCCTTAGGAATAAAGGAACAACATTCAAATTGCTTTACTAGCATGGATTTAATCTTAATGCCCCCAAATTATTTCTGGGCCCTCCCTAATGGAGCCCAAGTTCCATTCCGTAATTCAAACCAATACATGGGTCAAATATGAACTCAGACCCAACAACTACTAAATGAATAATTTTCCAGCCCAAAATTATTTCAATACACCACAAGCATAATGAAATTAGCTACAAATCCTACATAGGAAACAATTCAAATGGTACATAATACTGAAATCAGAATTTAAACTTATTTATAGTGAATGTTCCTACACCGGAATTCTCTATTTCCAACATAAATAACAACATTTAAACTTTTGACTTAATAAACCTCTATATATCTGACTTCCTCTTGAATTTAGTGCTTAAACTTCATCCTCATAAGGGTACAACAAAAACAACATTATGCATGTTCAATTCAAATGCTTCATAGGCTAGCACGAATGCTTGATTAATAGTGACTTTATGGCAAGAAGAGTGAACAATCAGTTAGCATCCAATATGATTAAAGAGGAATCATAACTTAACTTTCAGGTTAACAAACAAATGTAATCAGCTATTCATCATGATTTCAACATACTAATATAAGAAAACACACAGTAAAAGGCATGATCGAGAAATCATCATATCAACTTTGTATTTCTACATTCAAGAGAAATTTACAGATGAAATTTCGACATACCTAGAGCAGAAAGTAGCAGCAAAACAATAAAAAAAATAAGTCTCTAATTTTTGGAGAAAGAGTAACAGAAGAACTGAAAGATCCAACTATAGCTCGACAAATAACAACGCACATCAATGAATCACCAGCAAGTGAAACCAGAAACAGAACTCCTAGCCCAAAAATAGAAAGAAATAACTAAAGAAACCTTTTTTTTTTTATTTGAGTTATTTTTTATAAAATTTAAGGATGGAATTCTAGAAAAGAAAAAAAATAAAAAGCTAAAAATGAATTGAAGGAATTTTTCTGAAAATTGCGGTATTCAGGGTGTTCAAAACTTTAGAGAAAAATGTGTGTGAGCAGAGAATTCTGGTCTTTCGTATGAAAAATCCCCTTTGAGAATGTGAAGATGAGCTTTTTTTATAGGGAGAATAATTTCAGCTCACCTCCCATGTGCTCTTCCTAAAATTAAGGCGAGAAAGAATCTCTTTTTTTAAACTAATTCTACAATTGTCCCTTTCTTATCCAATTTCAGCATATTTTTAAAACTAAAAATGGACAACTGTCCAAGTCTAGAAGCTTCTTAATGCTTATCTGAAATTTCCTTATTCCTTACTTCCCAATTGACCCCCCTTAAATTCTACTTATTACCCCCCTTCACGCCCCCTAATTTCTAATTGGTATTCAAACCTCTACAATCAAACAACTAAGGCAAAAATCAGAGACAAACAAAAATAGAAACAATCTATTAATTAAATTTAACTAAATTACTGAGTTAATTAAAGTTTTTTAATTAACCTAAATACATGTGATTAACTAATGAACATGCGATTAAAAATTAAACTAAATATGTTGTCAACCAAAACTAACGATTAAACACATAAATATTTCAAGATTAAAAATAATAAGTAAAAAAAAGGAAGAAAGCAACAACAATAGGGTTGAAAAGTACCAAAAGAGGAAGAGAATCCAGATATGAAAACTCCCACGAAGTTGGTCGGATTTTGGTGGGTTGGTAAAATTCTGATGACCTCGAAATGAGCTAAAGCTAATGTCAATAAAAGCAATCGATTAGAGTATGTTCTGGACCAAAACCATGGATGAGGGAGATAAAGAGAATGGGGAGTTCTGGGGAGTTAGGGGAGTCTTAGGACAGTTATAAGGGGGAGGGTTATGGTTAGTTCAGAGCCATTGAATCTAAAGGGATTAATGGTGCGGATTGAGTGTGATCAAAACGAGGTCGTTTTGGTCTTTTGGTGGAGGAGGCCGAATTTTTAAGGGGTTTGGACTGGACTGGGGCGGGTTAGTGAGGGAAGTTTGGGCTTAGACATTATTTTGGCCCAAATCCAGAACCAAACAAAATCCTTTCTCTTTTCTTTTTTATTTTCTCTTTTTTCTTGATTTTTAAATACTAAAAAAATTAATTAAAGACCTAAATTAAGTCCTAAACCAAATCTAATTTATAGAATTAAACTTAATTGTCTATTTCTAGCATTAGAATAATTAATTAACTTAAAACTAAAGAAAGAAAAATACTAATTTTAAAACTAAAAGCCAAATATGTAAAATGATCAATTTTTTTAATTTTTTGTTTAATAATGCAATTGGCTCACGTATTTAAATTCTAAATGCAATTAAGACCTAAAATGCTATGCAATGAATATTTGGGATTTTTTTGTAGTTTTTCATGATTTAAAATATTAAATATGCAACTAAATGCAAACAACAAATAGCAAGAAATTCCTAAAAAAAAATCTATAAAAATTAAAATAAAGAAAAATCTATTGTTTGCGAACTGTAGAAGTATTTTTATTCGGACAAAATTCACGTGCTCACAAGATGTATCTAATCTATTCTGATAACACCACTCAAAAGAAAGCAAAAAAAATTGACTTTTTTTTGCTACAAATAGCTAACTAGCTAATATTAGTAATATTTTATAAATTGACCAATTTTTATAACGAACTACTGATAAATGAACAAAACCAATATTTTCCTGTAAGCAGACTTGTATGTAATGTTATCAATTTACAGTGGTAGGCCCAATATGTTAGCTCGGTTACTTGGGCTTCTGCGGGTTGATATCTGCTTGTACATTTGGATTGAGCAGAAGTGCAATGCATTAGCTTTCAATTTGCTCTAAAGGGTCATTTGGTAGGGTGTATAAGAATAGTGCAGAATAAGGTGTATTAGTAATGTATGGATTGAGAATGCATGGATCAGTAATGCATGAGTTAGTAATGCAAGCATCAGTTATGCGGATATTATTTCTTATCTACTATTTGGTGTGGTGTACTAAAAATTATAATGTATCGCATAATTTTTAAGAAAAATAGTTGTTTACAAAAATGACCTCCATCTTCTCTAGCTTTACGGAACTTTAAGGACAATCTTGTCTTTAACCATATTAATGCATGCATTAACATCCTTGGTATTACTAATGTTATGGTTTTCTATGCATTATTTATACACAGGTTAATACCAAGTATGATGTATAACTAATACAAGCATTAATTATATACAGGTTAAAAAATTTACCAAACAAAACATTAATAATACACATAACTAATGCTTGCATTATTTTTTCTAATAACTCATACCAAACGACTCCTAAATGAGTAAAACAAAAGAACGGATTTCATTCAGCAGTACTAATTACTAGTCCTAAAAGAAGAACAAGAAGTACAACAAAACATGTTAAAAGTTAAAAACCTCATGTGAAATTAGAAGCTAGAGAACATGGAGTTTAATGGAACTAAAGCTTGTGTAATATGGAACATGTACTTGCGCGAAAACTTATTGAGTCATGTCTACTATCGAGAATGTTAAAAGCACAAATGACCAAATTTATTTAAGAAGCATTTTATTAGTATTTGAGAGATATATTGGTTAATTTAATGAGAGGAAGTTTGTTAAATATATATTTCTAATACGTTTTTTTTTTTTTTGTCGTTAAAAAATAATAATTTTATGCTTATGATTTTCTTCTAGAAAGAAGAATTTTTTTATAGCAACTTCTATTGCTGCACAAAAACTTTAATTTTTGGTTTAAAAAAGTACTTTTACATGTCAAAAAAGCTACTAGGTCATAAAGGCTATAACTCAAGTGGAATTTCATTTGATGTAGGTTTTGAATTGAATGGTGGTTGATAGTTTAAGAAGCAAATGTGGTACAACACACCAAAGAAAAATAGAAAGAGAGGAGGCTCATAATGTATTGTCACCATCCAGATTTCCCTATAGTGTATCTGCAAGTCAACCAGATGAAAAGGCAAATATGGTAGCTCCTCCTCCTCTTTTTTACTGTCCTCAAGACTTAAGGGGCGTCGAAACATATAATGATTCTTCTTCAGCCTATCTGATTATTACTGTTACCCTCTTTTGTCAAGTGGCCCCCTACCCCTCACACTTAACTCATCTTTTTCTTCGGTCGTATTAATAAGAACACAAATGTCATAATGGAAGTTAAAAACCACGTTAACGCCCATAGTATTTTACCAAACGTTAATGAACCGTCTCGTACGCAGAAATTTTTGTATACACTCTCAAAATTTATAGAAGAACGAGAATTATAACTTTAGTTATCATATTTTTAAATAAAAAAATATCTTTAGTCTATTAATTTTGTTGAGTTTTAAGTTTAAAAAAAATCTCAAACTAAATTCTATTTTATCATAAATTTTAACCACATAGATTCTCTCAAATATTTAAAAAAAAGATGCGCTAGTTGGGATTTGAACCTTTGACCTTTTAGAGCAAAATCAAATATTAACCAATGCACCAACAAATAATGTATGTCAAGTAATGTTTTTTTTTTTTTAGGCAAAATATCTTAAATCACCCCTAAATTTGGCTCAGATTATTAGTATCATCCCCGAACTATGTCCGGTCTTAATTACCCCCTCAACTTAGCCTTTTGAGAGACATTACCCCCCTATACGCTGATGTGACAAAAAATATGGGTGCACTCGCCTGCCACGTGTATTTTTCTGTCTATGTGGCATTTCTTTTTAAAATAATTTTTTTTTACCTTTTTAAGAATATTACTTTTTTAGATAATTTTTTTCAAATAAAATTTATAATAAAACTTGGATATAACTACATTATTTAGGCTAAATAGTTTTATTTGGCCAAAACTAATAAAGTTTTAATTAATCTTTTGTTGAATTTGACTTGACAATAAAGATTTATACAATTTAAATAAATAGTCAAAGCATCTAAAAAGTTATAAAAAATACATTGTTGAAATAAATAGTCATTGCATCAAAAGAAAAAATAAAAAAAAATGTACAATTGCACTTGTAATTTCTTGCAATTGTACACTATTTTTATTTCTTCTTTTGATGCAATGACTATTTATTTCAACTATGTATTTTTACTTTTTTTAGGTAAAATCTGCGTGTATATATATATATATATATATATATATATATATATATATATATTAGAGCACCGTAATTTAGAGCTATATAAAAAATTATAGCCAAAATAGTTAATTTCAAACTATGTATTTTTTATAACTTTTTAGATGCCTTGAATATTTATTTCAATTGTATAAATCATTAGTTTTAGCTTACATTCAATAAAAGATTAACTAAAACTTTATTATTTTTGGCCAAATAAACATATTTAGCCTAAATAATGTAGTTCTATCCAAGTTTTATTATAAATTGTATTCGAATTTTTTTATCTAAAAAGTAATATTCTTAAAAAGGTAAAAAATATATTTTATTTTTCAAACAAAATACCACAAAGACAGAAAAATCCACGTGCCAGGTGAGTTCACCCATACTTTTTGTCACATCAGTATCTAGGGGGTAATGACTCTCAAAAGGCTAAGTTGAGGGGGGTAATTAAGATCATGCATAGTTCGAGGAAGATATTTATAATATGAGCCAAGTTTAAAAATGGTTTAAGGTATTATGCTTTTTTTTTTACTTATCCACTTCCTCACTATTAACACGTATATTTAGTAAAAAAAAATCGACGAAACGATGCCGCGTAATACAGTTTAGATACATGTGCATGCCCCTGTCAGTGAGAATGTTTGATGATTTAGTTTGAATGAGTTTTATGCATGAAGCTACTAAATCTATTTTTAAATATATAAACAAAGTAAATTAAACTAAAAGCTAAAAGGGTCAAATATACTCGTGTATTATCAAAAAAGATTTAAATATATTCCTCGTTATACTTTGAGTCTAAATATATCCCTATTATTATATTATTGGTTCAAATATACTTTTTTTTGTTAAGTTTGTCGAAAGTGAACATCCAATCTTACGTGGAACTAACATTTGATGGGGTGGATGTCACGTGACTTGCCAACTCAACGCCCCTAACCCATTTTACCCTCCTTTCTATTTTTTTCCACCACTAAAATTTCCTTCCTCTCCACAACTATTGCCACCATTACCACTATCATGAAAAAATGCAGTATTTCAAATTTAGTCTTTTATATATGGGTTAGGGGCGTCGAGGTGGCATGCCATGTGGCATCCGACTCATCAAATATTAGTGCCACATAAGATTAGATGTCCACGTTGGACAAACTTAACAGAAAAGAGGTATATTTGAACCAATAATATTACAAGAGGGATATATTTGGATCCAAAGTACAATGAATGGTATATTTACACTTTTTCTCGTAGTACATGGATATAATTGGCCTTTTGCTGAACTAAAAATAAAGTCATATTTATTTAACATAAATAGATTTTTAAAAAAGGTTCAGTATTTTTAATTTTTTGAAATACAACGAATATTGCTGTTGATGAGACATGAAAAAAGAAAATTTTATTCGACAAAACATGAATTCATCCCTATGAATGACATTTTTTTTACAATCGACAAAATTTACAGTATTATTTAAAAACTCAATGAATAATATGCTTAAACTCATTATTTTTGCAGCTGAACAAAAAACCTGGGTTGTAAATATTGTACTGATTTTTGTATAAAGCGAATAATATAATAAAATTTTAAAACAAAAACTACACCTTTTTCGTTAAAAGCTCTACAACTCTACAAGTCCAAGGCCTAAGACACAATGACTACATCTCCTGAGCTGTCTCAAACGCCCCACAGGTTGGTACGCTTTAGTCAAACTTTTGATGAATGCTTTGGTGGTTGCTTAGCTTAGTCGCAGGCCTATCTTTTGCGAGGTTGGGGACTGTTTATCTCCTATCTATATAATTTGGTGCCCACACTTTGTCGGCTTGTCGTTTGGAAGCATAGCCGTTTTGTCCCCCATCTATCTTCTACGCTTTCTCCCTGCCTTTCAGTTTCAACTCTCTCACCTCAAATATCTCTGCTAAATAGACACATTCCAGAAGGCTCATCTTTTACGACTCTCGGCTTTGATTTAAGGATCAGAGGCGGATCTAGGATTTTAATGATATGGGTGCATCACTATAAATGAGAAAAAAAAATTTAGTGGGATTTAATCAGTGGCGGAGCTACATGCACCCAAGGGGTGTCAACCGACACCCCTTCGTCGGAAAATTACACTATTTAGCTCGGTAATTTTTTTAAAAATATGTATATATATACTATATAATGACACCCCTTGACTTCTTGGTGAGTTTGTTTTTTATATTTTGATTCCCCTTAATGAAAATTCTCGCTCCGCCACTGGATTTAATCTCTAGTCCTTTAGGTAATTAACTCAATATTCAACCAAGTGAACCATTTAGCTTAATTGGAGCATGGGTGCCAGCAGATAATACTAGACCAATTCTAAAAAATATGTACACAAAATACCTAGTTTGACGGAAAGACCATGGGTTCACGTGCCCCACATGATGAATGCCTACAAATCTACCTCTGTTAAGGATATGCATAATTTGGTATATAGTTGAATTATGGAATCGAAATATTAAAAAAAAAAAATTGTATTTGGTGTTTGACTCAAAAGATTTTAAGTTCTCTTTAAGTAAATCAATCAAAAATGAAAGGGTAAATCTTAGCCGAAGATAATAAACTCTAGGGTGAAAATGGTAGAGAGAAAGAATAATAATAGAGAGACAATAGTAGAGAGATAGATAATATTTTTGTATATTCCAGACCTCTCCTTTACAAGGCTCGAATCTCTTTTATATAATGAGAGATTTCCTTTAACCGTAGGAACGACGAATTAAGGACTATCTACTGTGCCAGATCTAACGCTTATACGATGGCGTCACTCCTTCCACCTCTGGGTCATACCCTTGTATCGACTCGTGGGTCCTAGATCGCTGGTCATACTTGCTATAGGCCGTAGTCGATCAAATTCGGACCTATACAGTTAGTCCTTCCGCTTGTCGAGGTCGCAACAGGATGCGTCCTTGATGAGCGGACTTGATGTCTCCTTTTAGGAGGAATTTGACTCGTCGTGATAATACGACTTGATCAGCAAGAGGTGGTAGTCATGTATGGCGGGATTTCTAAGAGTACATGCTACCCTGGGTGATGTCAGCCATCGCATGCATCATCATTATGCTAATTGTCGAGGTAAAAGACTGACGGTTTGGCGCTTGGTTTCCTGCACTGATTTGAAGCTTGCTGCCTCGATTCTGGTGCCACCCAACCCTATAAATAGGTGAAGGGTTCGATTCCTTTTAAAAACTTTGGTCATTCTTGATAATTTTCCGGTCTCCTTCTTCTGCTTTCATATTTTCTTTGTTTTCGTTTTTGACTGAAAATTCTCCTCTCTTTTACTCCATTTACATAGCTTACTCCCTTTAAACAAAATTATGCCAAGATCTCGTCATGCTAATGAAGAGGTTCCTGAGGCTGCTCCGTCAAATGCAGCGCCTCTTTCTGATAGCGGAGAGGTGGATGTAGATGAGGGTGACAACCCTCTTACAGTGGAGGCATTATTACCGAAGCATCCTTTGTCTCAGAGTGATTTCCTCAAGTACCCGCCCCCTACTTCGAACCCTATGTTCTTTGAGACGAATCAGACTCACCTCGATGCCCTCCGCATAAAATACGGTATTCCTGCCCACGCAGAATGACTTTGGCGGAGGTAGACTATGTTGACGTCCACAGGCCTGGGTATTATACCTTCTACGAATACCCTTTTGTGATCGGCTACACCCTTCCTCTCTTTTCTCTAGTTGACAAGTTCTGCAGGTTTTGTCATATTTGCCCGGCTCAGCTTACGCTGTACACACTCAAGGTGCTTCTGCTGGTGGCTAAGTGCGCGGAATTGGCGGGGCGCGATGTCTCCGTTCATTATCTCCTGCATTTATTTTTACCTAGTTTCCTTAGGGGAACCATGGTGCACCTGAGACTTCGCGGTACGAAAGGGTTGGTGGTAGGGACGGATGACCGGGCGAGCCACAAATTTTAGCATAAGTACTTTTTCATCAAGATCGAGCATGTCGTCTCTAACTCTGCCGGATTCCCAGAGCAGTGGAATAAAGCTCATAAGTATCGTAGTTCATTGAGTTCCTCTATTTTCCGCAATTATTGTATCTTATGGTTACTTGTATTGCGGCTATGGCTCGTCCACCCAGCTCGTTATTGGTCTCAGGAGCTGGGTCGCTGGCCTCCTGCCCCATGCGGAGGAGACTCGAACTTGGTCTGCCTTTGTACAATGTTATGGCCCTAAGGTTTCTTCGGGTAAGTTTTCTGCCTTATTGCCTTGCTGATCGTACGACTCCATTTAACCATATAATTCTCTGTGACGACACGTCAGGGAGCTTCCAGGCGGAGGGCTCCAGTCCCAGTTTTCAGGCGACCCGCCTCTACCACGGACACTTGCTATATTTTAAGGGAGTCGATCTTGGAAGGTCGTCCTTTACTCTTTCAACAGGAGGAAACGTCTAGTACTGTGGTCGCGATAGAAGCGGCCCCATTGGCACCGGCCCCATATCTTGTCGACGAATCTTCTAATGGTGATGAGCCATTTGAGAGAAAAAGGAGCAGGTTGGAGCTGGGAAATGATGTGGCCACTAAGGTTGATGGAAGTGGCACATCTCGGATGGCTCTGGTGCTTGTGTTTATGGCTGATGCCATTCTCTCGGGGAGGTCACCCCGAGTGGAGAGAGTTGGACCGGGAGCTAGTTCTGTATGTTTCGCTAAAGGGGGAGTATCGTCCAATATTGGAGGAGCTCATGTGGAGGAGGACAGATCGGGCTCTAACGTCGCCCTGGAGGACGTGGATCGCCACACCTGCGTGGAAGTGAGGACGGATGGATCCGACCGTCACATGATAATTTTGGGAAGTTACAACTTGCTGCTAAATAGCGAGCAGGTTGCATCGGCCCTTGTCCCCTTGTGTGCCACTCCTGAAAGTGAGACGTTTGGGTCAATAAGTGACGCGGAGTTGTCTCGAAAGGTTGCCGGTATGGCCTTACAGTTAGGTTACTCTTTCCTTTCTTTGTGTCGTGTAGTTGGTGTGGTAGTGGCGTACTTTTCTATATCTGCTTTTCTTTTGTTACACCCTCATCCTGGAGGTGGAGAGATATCTCCACGACCAAAGAAGGATAAATCTCTACAAGAAGATATCGTTGAAGTACCATAAGTACCGTGCTAAGCACCGGGCAATGTCCAACAATTATCAACAGGATCTCGAGTTCCAGGTGTTCCGTGAGGGACTTAAGCAGCGGGAGGATCAATTGGAGCACAGGATAGAGGAGCTGAAGGAGAGGGACGATGAGCTTGTGAGGTCCATCGCCCGTAACAATGAATTGGAGGCCCTTCTTACGACGAGGGAAGATGAACTTGAGCTGATTCAAGGGGTAACGATGGAGAATGCTGACCTACAGCTGAGTTTGTCCAGCTTGAATGCCGAACTGAGTACTAAGACGGAGATCGACAGACTTAAGGGCGAGTTAAATGCCAATGCAGACAAGTTGGCCGCTGCTATTTCTGAGACGGTCTCTTTGGAAGATGCCCTCCGCATATACAGGTTGGAAATCGCTGAGGAAAGGGAAACTTCTGGTCGTCGAGTCGCAGAATTTGAAAGGCGTATTGGGAGATAGAGGCGGAGTTGGCTGTATTTCTAGGGCAAATGGCTCCACTGAGGCCAGTAGAAGCAATTCTTCGTTCACGGCTCTCCATTTCTCGTCCTTCGTTTGGTCAGGTCTCTCCCCGTCGCTTGTACGAGTTATGGGTCTATGCGGAGGATCAGCTTGATGTATATAGGGATTTTCACGGCGAGGTCCGGGCGACGGAGGCGGAGGTTCAAGAAATACATACTGAAGCACGTGTAGCTCACGAGTTTTGTGGGTACGAACCTGACACTCCTGACGGAGAGGGTGTCTCTTCTGAGGACGTGAACTGCCTTGACTCGGATTCGTGGTATGAAGATGCCTACCCTACTGGAGGCGATGTGTAGTTTTAGTTTGTACATTCATTTTTTGCTTGAGAATTTTTGGATGTGGATCATACCGGGGCCTATATGTAGGGACGAATGTATATAATATTTTTGTTGTAATATAAACTTTACTTTTGTTAATGTTTATTAGTCGTTTTTCCCTTTTTGTTTGTCGCACGATACTTAGTATCTGTTGGGAGGCTGTTTCAGTCACTGCTGAGATGATATCGTGTCGCTGTTCGAATGAGTTCGAAGCAATATTGATGGCCTTGGCTATTAGGATGTTGCTTCGAGTGTCTTCGAAGTGATATCTCATCGTGGTCCAAACGAGGTCAAACTAATATCGATGGCCTTGGCCATTAGGATGTAACTTTGACTGTCGTCGAAGTAGTATCTCGTCGTGGTTCGAACGAGGTAGAACTAATGTTGATGGCCTTGCCTATTAGGATGTTACTTCGACTGTTGTCGAAGTAGTATCCCATCGTGGTTCGAACAAGGTCAAACTAATGTCGATTGGCCATTAGGATGTTACTTCAACTGTCGTCGAAGTAGTATCCCACCGTGGTTCGAACGAGGTCGAACTAATGTTGATGGCCTTGGCCATTAGGATATTACTTCGATTGTCGTCGAAGTAGTATCCTGCCGTTGCTCGAACGAGATCGAACTGATATTGATGGCCTTGGACATTAGGATGTTACTTCGACTGTCGTCGAAGTAGTATCTCGTCGTGGTTCGAACCAGGTCGAACTGATGTCGATAGCCTTGGCCATTAGGATGTTACTTCGACTGTCATCGAAGTAGTATCCCGCCGTGGTTCGAATGTGGTCGAATTGATGTCGATGGCCTTGGACATTAGGATGTTACTTTGACTGTCGTCGAAGTAGTATCCCGCTGTGGTTCGAACGAGGTCGGACTGATGTCGATGGCCTTGGCCATTCAAATGTTACTTCGACTGTCGTCGAAGTAGTATCCCGCCGTGGTTCGAACGAGGTCGAACTGATGTCGATGGCCTTGGCCATTAGGATGTTACTTCGACTGTCGTCGAAGTAGTATCCCGCAGTGGTTCGAACGCGGTCAAACTGATGTTGATGGCCTTGGACATTAGGATGTTACTTTGACTGTCGTCGAAGTAACATGCTGTCGTGGTTCGAACGAGGTCAGACTGATGTTGATGGCCTTGGACATTAGGGTGTTACTTCGATTGTCGTCGAAGGAGTATCCCCTCGTGGTTAGAATGAGGTCGAACTGATGTCTATGGCCTTGGCCATTAGGATGTTACTTTGAATGTCGTCGAAATAGTATCCCGTCGTGGTTCAAACAAGGTCGAACTGATATCGATGGCCTTGGCCATTAGGATGTTACTTCGACTATCATCGAAGTAGTATCCCATCGTGGTGCGAACAAGGTCGAACTGATGTCGATGGCCTTGGCCATTAGGATGTTACTTCGACTGTCGTCAAAGTAGTATCCCGCCATGGTTAGAACGAGGTCGAACTAATATCGATGGCCTTGGCCATTAGGATCTTACTTTGACCGTCGTGAAGTAGTATCTCGCCTGGTTCAAACAAGGTTGAACTGATGTCTGGCCTTGGCCATTAGGATATTACTTCGATTGTCATCAAAGTAGTATCTTGTCGTGGTTCGAATGAGGTCGAACTGATGTCGATGGCCTTGGCCATTAGGATGTTATGTCGATTGTCGTAGTAGTATCCCGTCGTGGTTCGAATGAGGTCGAACTAATGTCGATGTTTTTGGCCATTAGGAGATTTGCATTTTATATGATGGATATTAGATTCCGTGTGTACAATGGATAGTGAATTTTGTTCATACAATGGAGATTTAACTCCGTTCATATAATGGAGATTGAATTCCGTTCATTTAATAGAGATTGGACTGTGTATTCCCTTTATTACTTTGACCCAAAGATCCTATCGACGGGCCAAAATGATGAACAATATTCCGATCCAGTGGGTATCCCCTTCGTCTCCTCGTTAAAAACCTCCCCGAGAAAACCCGATTAGGATAAAACTTGGGTGAGGGAAAAAGAGTACGACTTAGATGACACCTTTTTGAAGTGGAATGGGTGACGTTCCAGTTGTTTTGGAGTAGCTTTCCCTCCATTGTTTCCAGTTGGAACGCTCTTTTGTTTGCTACTGCTATGATTTTATATGGTTCGTCCCAGTTTATTCCTAACTTCCCCTCATTCAGGTCTTTTGATGCCAGTGTTTTGGCCTTGAGGACGTAGTCGCCAACTTTGAGTGATCTTACCTTGGCTTTTTTGTTGTAGTATCTCTCTACTTGCTGCTTCTGGGCTATAATTCTCACATGGGCTATGTCTCTCCGTTTTTCAACTTTATCTAGGTCTTGCAACCTACTTTCGTCATTATCCGCCCTGCTTATATGGGAGTATCTCAGGCTGGGTTCCCCGACCTCGACGGGTATGAGTGTGTCGGTCATGTACACCAATAAGTAGGGCATTTCTCCCATGCTTGACTTTGGTGTTGTTCGATATACCCGTAGTACTTTAGGTAGTAGTTCGCTCCATAGCCCTTTAGCTTCCTCGAGCTTATTTTTTAGTATGTTCAGTATCACTTTGTTGGAGGACTCGACTTGGCCATTGGCAGCGGATGATATGGCATGGTGAGTATCCCCTTGATGTGCCATTTTTTGAAGAACTCAGTCGTTCTCTTTCTGATGAACTGGGGTCCGTTATCGTAGCTGATTTCTTTGGGGATGCCGAAACGGCATATAATATTTTTCCATATAAAGGCGATGACCTCCTGTTCGCGTATCTGAGTATACGCACTTGCTTCCACCCATTTAGAGAAATAGTCAGTTAAAACCAAAAGAAAACATACCTTTCCTCGTCCTGCTGGCAGAGGGCCGACTATGTCTATTCCCCACTTTATGAAAGGCCATGGCGAGATGACGGAATAGAGGAATTCTCCTGCTTGATGTATCATAGGAGTGTAGTTATGGAATTGCTCGCATCTCCAAACATAGTCCGTGGCTTCTTTTTTCATAGTAGGCCAGTAATAGCCGGTGCGAATGAGGCATCGTACAATGGCGCGATTCCCTATATGGGCACCGTAGTGACCCTCGTGTACTTTCTCTAGTACTTGCCTTGTTTGATGCGGTCCAAGATATTTGACTAGGGGCCGCCAAATTCTCTTGTAGAGGTCGTGATTTACCAGGTTGTATCGAGCTACCTGCACCCAGAGTTTCTTGGCTTCTTTTTTGTCTTGCGGGAATGTTCCATCCTGTAAATAGGACATAATGCGGTTGCGCCAGTCCCAAGTTAGGTTCAAAGAAAGTACCTCGACGTGGTCTATGGCTGAGTGAAGGAGGGTGATCACGTTTTCCTTGTTAATATTTTTGGTGGCTATAGCTAATTTGGCGAGGCCATCTGCTTCAGTGTTTTGTGCCCTAGGGATTTGATCGAGACGACATTCGTCGAACTCCGGCAGTAGTTTATGGATTTCTGATTTATACCTCTATAGTCTCTAATCTTTGATTTGGAAAGTCCCAGTGACTTGATTTACAATGAGTTAAGAGTCGTAGTGGAGGATGAGGCGTCGGGCGCCATACTTGAAGGCTAACTTCAGACCTGCAATCCTAGCCTCATACTCGGCCTCATTTATAATCATCTCTGAGAATCGTATGGACTGGGAAATTACTTCGCCCGTGGGGACATTGAGGATGAGTCCTAGTCCCAATCCCGAGGCGTTTGAGGCGTTTGAGGCGCCTTCGGTATAGAGGGTGCAGAGGTCGGTACATGCGAAAGCGTGAAATGCTTCTTGTTCCATCTCGGGCAATATTTCTGCACTGAAGTTGGCGACAAAATCGGCGAGCACCTGCGACTTAGTGGCAGTTTGCGGTTGGTAAGTTATGTCGTGCTCTCTTAGTTCTACTGCTCATTTGGCAAGTCTGCCCAAGAGCTCGGGTTTGTTAGGATACCTCTCAGGGGGAAGGTGGTTATTACTTTTATGGGGTAACATTGAAAATATGGTTTAAGCTTGCGTGAAGCTATGACTAGTGCCAGAGCTAGTTTTTCAAGGTCACCATACCTTGTCTCAGCATCTATTAAGGTTTTGGTGATATAGCAAATAGAAGATTGCATGCCTTTATTTTTGCGAACCAAGATCGCACTGACAGCGACTCCGGATACTGCCAAATATACGAGCAGACACTCACTTGGGTCCGCTTTGACGAGTAATGGCGGTGAGTATAGGTACGCTTTTAGCTTTCTCAGGGCGTCGATGCATTCCTCGTTCCATTGTAGCCTGTGGTCTTTTCTTAGTACGTTGAAGAATCTGTGACATCTGTTTGAGGATCATGAAATGAACCTCGATAAGGAGGTTATTCGCGTTGTTAGCTTCTGTACCTTATTTTTTGTTGGTCAATACCTCGCGTACTGTGTCGGTAGATTTGATTTGATCCGGGTTGACTTCGATCCCTCGTTATGATATGAGGAAGCCTAAGAATTTTCTTGAGGCCACGCCGAAGGCGCACTTCTCCGGATTTAACTTCATCCCGTACTGCCTTAACATCTCGAAGGCTTCTTTTAAATAGCTAATGTGGTCCTCATTCTTTGCCGACTTTACTAGCATATCATCGATATAGACCTCCATTGTCTTGCCAAGCTATTCCTTGAACATTTTGGTGACTAACCTCTGGTAAGTGGTCCCTGCATTCTTGAGTTCGAACGGCATCACTTTATAGCAGTAGGTTCCTTGGTGAGTGATGAAAGTTGTTTTTTCCTGATCTTCTTTGGCCACTAAGATTTGGTTGTAACCGGAGTAGGCATCCAAAAAACTCAACAGTTCGTGCCCTGCTGTTACATCAATTAGTTGGTCGATATGGGGTAGCAGGAAGGAGTCTTTAGGACATGCTTTGTTTAGATCGGTGAAGTCCACACACATTTTCCATTTCCCGTTCTTCTTTTTTACCATGACCACATTGGTGATGCATTGGGGGTATTTCGATTCTCTTGTGGAACCGTTGGCGAGTAATTTGTTCACCTCCTCGCTGACCGCTTCATTGATTGTAGCATTGAATTTTCTCCTTACCTGTCGTACCGACGGGTAGATTGGGTCGACATTCAACCTATGAGTGGTGATGTCCTTTGGGATTCCTGGCATATCTGAGTGGGAAAAGGCAAACGAATCGGCGTTGTTAGTTAAAAATTCATGATACTTACCTGACTCTAAGAGGTTGTGCCCGATGTAAGCCTTTTTTGCGTTGTCGGCGTTGTCCAACTGGACTGGGTCAAGGTACTCTATAGTTGCCTTATAGGCTTCTATAATGTCTGGGTCCCTGATGGCCTCTGTTGTGGGTCGGATTTAGTTACCGACATGGCTGATTGCTATGCCTCCTTACTTGCACCTTTCAGTTTTTTGGTGTGTGTGCAATCTAGGGCTATCTTATAGCATTCCTAGGCGGTATGCGGTTTGCCTCAGATGCTAAATATTCCCTATGGGGTGGGAAATTTGATCACTTGATAAAAGCTTGAGGGGACGGCTCGTATGACATGTATCCCTGGGTGTCCTATGATGTCGTTATAGGTTGTTTCCTGGTTCATGACGTGGAATTTGATTTCCAGATTGACTCCCCCTGCTAATACTGGTAGAACTATTTCCCTGGATGTCCGCTCTACTACATTGTTAAAACCCGTTAGTGTTATGCAATGCAGTAGTACTTTATCCTCGAGCCTCATTTGTGTGAGAACTATCAAGTGAATAATACATTCGTCGCTTCCGTCATGTACCATGATTCTTTTTACATCTGTATCAATGATACGTAATGTTATAACCAAAGCAACTTAATGAAGGAAAGACAAACCATCGGCAACTGACTTTTTGAAGATGATACTGTCTTGGAAGTCATCATACCGTTCGTGGGCAACCGTCCGTTTGAGTTTGTGCGTAGTAGTGAACTTCACATGGTTGATTACCGAGTCGTCACCACCACCAATGATCATCTGTATGGTACATGCTGGTGATGGTGTCTTTGGAGGTCCTTGAGATGGGTCACATCCTTTGGCGAAGCTGGCCATCCCTTTATCGCTGAGCAGTTCTTTCAAGTACCCCTAGTTCAGCATCCTGACCACTTCTTGCTGTAGGCATGCAATCTTCGGTCTTGTGTCCTCTTTCCTGATGGAATTCACAGAGGACATTTGACCTTCTCACGCTTGGGTCCGATTTCATTTTTTGTGGCCATTGCACCTTCGTGCCGAACTTCTGCAGTGCATACACTATCTCTGAAGGGGAAACACAAAAGTTATGAGCAGAAAGCAGTGGAGGCATACCTCTTTCGTTTTGGAGGGGTGCAGTGTGTCGTAGCATGGCTTCTACATACCTTGGAGGAAGATGGTTAGATGTTCTGACATAAGGTTGATGCCTTTCTTGTTTGAAATGCGAGGTTTGATTCCTTAGCCCTTCGTTACGTCGATCTCTCCTTGCCTCATTCTGAACTGACGTTAGTCACTAAGTCGGTCCGTTTAGATAATCTTCGTCCGCTCTTACCTCGGCGCAGTAGGAGTTATGAATTTTATCCTATGTGGTGGGAGGGTACTTCATGAGTCTGTTGAGCAATTTTTTGGTTGCCTTTGATCCGTTCCTGTTTAACCCATTTTGGAAGGCCACTATCGCCATTCCTTCTGACACATTCGGCAAGTCCATCCTCACTCTGTTGAATCGGGCCAGGAAGTCTCGAAGTCCCTTGCCCGCCATTTGTCTGATGGCAAAGATGTCATTGACCCTAGCTTTAGCTTTCTTCACCCCTACATGAGCGGTGGTGAACTTATCCGCCATCTCCTCAAATGTTGATATCGATCGTGCTAGTAGCTGGGTGTACTATGTTAATGCTCCTCATGTCAAAGTCTCACCGAATTTTTTCAGCAGCACAGATGGCACTTGTTCTTTTGACATGTCATTGCCTTTACCACAGTGACATAATGGATTATATGATCCTCTGGATCTGTGGTCTCGTCGTATATTCTCAAGTATGGCGGCATTTTGAAGGTTTTAGGGATGGGATGAGGAGCAGCTCCCTTACTGTCGGCCCACATCACATTTTGGTAGTAGTTTAGGGGTGCCGGGTATCTTATCGACCTTTTCCTGGTGCTCTTTCATTTGATCACGGAACGATTTGTTCGCGTTTTCCATCTCTTCCATTTTTTTTAAGATGGTCATGAGTGCCTCGTCGCTTGTGTCGATGACAGTGCGGATCTTTCTCATTCTCATAGTGCTTGGCTCGCCGACGGTAGCTGCGATTTCTATCGTCAGTAAGTCTTTGACATTTCCTTGAGGAGATTTTTTGAGCATGTTGTTCAGAGCACTTGTCAACCACTCCTCCAGCAGCTTTTTGATTACTGGTGGTGTTTTCCTCTTCGTGGAAGTGGAAGCTCCCTTTTCGTGTAAGACCGTCAGATCCTCATGTGGGGAGGGTGAGATCTCCCCCTCCGGTGTATCTCTTGGTGTTGTATTCTCGGTGTCTTCTCTACCGGCTTCATTGAGGGAGTTTAAGAGGTTGTTTGACACATCTGTTATCATCTTCAGCCTTGCTTCCTTCTCCACCATTGTTGGTTTTTTATGGGGTTTGAAGAACAGTAGTTGTCACTTTCAAGAACCTAGATGAGAACTATGATTTCGGCTATGGAAATCCCCACAGAAGGCACCAAATTGTTTGACTCAAAAGATTTTAAGTTCTCTGTAAGAAAATCAATCAAAGATGAGGGGAAAAATCTTAGCCGAAGATAATAAACTCTAGGGTGACAATGGTAGAGAGACAGAATAATAATAGAGAGACAATAGTAGAGAGATAGATAATAATTCTGTATATTCCAGACCTCTCCTTTACAAGGCTCAAATCCCTCTTATATATTGAGAGATTTCCCTTAACCGTGGGGAAGACGAATTAAGGACTATCTACCATGCCAGATCTAATGCTTATACGATGGCGTCACTCCTTCCACCTCTAGGTCGTACCCCTATATTGACTCGTTGGTCCTAGGTCACTGGTCATACTTGCTATAGTTCGTGGTTGATCAAATTCGTACCTATACATTTGGTACTTCAGTATTCTGTATGATATTTGAATTAATTTATACATTAATATTTAGGGGGGGAAATATCAAAATATTAATACATACTATCTGACAAAATAATTTTAGATTCTAACCTAAACATAACAAGGCATAAAATTTGATCTCATGTTATTACTTGAGAGTCAATTCAGATTATTACTGTTGGTTCTGTATGGGCCAAAATCTGGCTTAGGAAATCAGGCGTGGAAATGTCTTTAAGTGAAAACCAATTAAACACTTAGCTAGATCTAGTTATCATTTAATGATTTGGTAACCAATTTCGGGCATTAAGTAGACAATATCATTTAAACACTTAGGTAGATCTAGTTATCATTACATTTGACTAGGATTCACCTTCCATCTTAATTTTCTTTTAATTAGTTTAACAAAGGATGTTATACTTTTTGATCAAACAATTTGGCACCTTCTGTGGGGAGTTTCTAGTCAAAATCATAGTCTTTCTAGATATACAAAAACACACCAATATCAAAACATAGGACTTTCTTTCCCCTACTGTCATAATCTAACATGGTAGGAAATAGAGAAGAACGACTAAAGCAATGGCAGGCTTTACTACCAATCTCCTACACACTATCAATGAAACTCACAGAGAGGACGAGGAGAACGTGATGCTAAGCGCCTCACCTAGGCGAAGTGAGTCACTCCCCCCTCATGGAAGCGTTGCTTCCTGTGGAAAGGGAGACTCTACGTCCACTACGGAAGAAGCACCACCAATGGTAAAAAAGCTACTAGAAGCATGGCTAACGAATACACTGAAAAATATACTCTAAAAACCCACTCAAAGGGAGAGCATAGAGGGTGTGCAAGTCAATATCGCCACAATAATCAATGAGCAACACACCCAGCCTCCTTCGTTAGGTATCACTTATTCTGTTAATGATGCAGGTAACGACGTCCTCACTGTCATCCTTAGAAAAATGGAGGAGATCGAAAACGAGAACAAAGAACTCCACGCCTAAATGAGAGAGCATCAAAAAAGGGTAGATAAGATACCAGGTGCCCAAAACTCCTACCAAAGTTAGACGTCGGCCAGTTTGTGGAACAACCGTATAGCGACGAGGTCGCACCACGTGCTATACCAAAAACTTTAAAAATGCCACCATATTTGAATATATATGACAGTACGACAGACCCAGAGGAACATGTGACCCACTATGTAATTGCAGTGAAAGGCAACAACCTCGAAAAAGAACAAGTATCTTTCATATTGCTGAAGAAGTTTGGAGAGACCCTAACTGGTAGGGCCCTGACTTGGTACTCGCAGTTACCTGCGCTCTCCATAGAAATGTTCGAGGAAATGGCTGACAAGTTCATCATTGCCCATGACGGGGCCAAAAAAGTGGAGGCAAGGGTGATTGACATATTTGCCATTAAGCAATCAGCTGGCGAAGGAAACAAAGACTTCCTCGCCTAGTTCAACCGAGTAAGAATGAACCTTCCGAATGTATCTGAAGGAATGGCAGTGACCGCTTTCCAGAATAGGCTAAGCAGAAGTGGGTTACGGGTGACCAAGAAGTTGCTAAGCTGACTCATGAAATACCCTCCAACTACTTGGGACGAGATACACAACGCCTACTATGCCAAGGTAAGAGCCGACGAGGATGATATCAATGGACCTACTCAATGTCCGACCTCGGTCCAAATGGAGTCTAAGACCAAAGAAATGACAGCAGAAGATATCTAGCAGGGTCATGACCTAATAGAGAAAGACATCAGCCTTACGTCATAGGCACTCTCATGCAACCTCCACGTCACGATAAACGTCCATCCAGGCCGTAAACGGGAATCCACCGAAATGAAAGAGTTATGCCCCCTTATTATCAAATCACAATTTTTGTGTTTTCCTCTCAAAAATAGTCTACACATTGGAAAAGCTCGGCCTAAAGTTAAAATGGACATAAAAGATGAAGTCCGACCCAAGTACCAGAAAGTCAAACGTCCTATACGAATTCCACCAAGAATGGGGTCACAAGACCGAAGACTGCATCGCCCTTAGACAGGAGGTCATTAACATGTTTCATCAAGGGCACCTAAAAGAGTTGATGAGCAATCGAGGGAGGGCCAACTCGCCCGAGGGTGAGAACAACATCAGGGGCTGCCCAAACCACCTTCCCCAGTCCGGACCATTCAAATGATCATAGGAGGTGGTGAGGATGCATACATCAATAGCGTGAAGTTCACCACAACTTACAAGCTCAAGAGTTCAATCACCCACGAACGGTATGACGAACTCAAAGAAAGTATCATCTTTGATAAGTCGGATACTTACGGTTTGATCTTTCCTCACTATGATACCCTTGTCATTACTTTACATGTTTTTGATACTGATGTAAGACGTATCATGGTTGATGATGGAAGTGGAGCGTGCATCATCCATCCTTGAGTTCTCACCTAGATGAAGCTCGAGGGCAAGGTAGTAACATGTTGCATCATGCTAACAGGTTTTAACAATGCAATTGAGCGGACATCTAGAGAAATCACACTGCCTGTCTTTGCTGGCGCCGTCCCCTTGGAGACCACATTACACATCATGGACCAGGATGTGGCGTACAATGCCATCATAGGCCAACTATGGATACACGCCATGAAAGTCGTCCTCTCCAGCTTGTATCAAGTCATTAAATTTCATACTCCCTGGGGAGTATTATGCATCCAGGGAGAGCAATGCATAACCCAAGAATGCTACCGCATTGCCCAAGACTGCACGTATACCCAACAGTTGAAAGGAAAAGCCAAGGTGCATAGCAATTAACGAAGTCGGGGTCGGATGGCGATGAAAAGAAAGACATCATCTGCGGCCCTAAAAATCATAGATGCCACGGGGTCAACCGTAGAGGACCTCGACCTCATCAAACTAGACGACGACCACAGCAAGAAAGCTTTCGTCGGCCATAAACTCCAAGATCCAGGTAAATTCCATCAATTCTTGAATAATAAAGTAGACTTATTTGTTTTTTCCCATGCAGACATGCCATGTATCCCAAAGGAGATAGCAACTCACAAGTTAAACATCGACCCATTTTACCCCCCAATAAGGCAAATCAGATAAAGTTCAACTCAGCAATAAATGACTCATTTCGTGAAGATGTTGAGAAATTATTAGTGAATTGCTCTATCAGAGAATCGAAGTACCCTTAGTGGGTCGCCAATGTAGTCATGGTGAAAAAGAAGAAGGGTAAGTAGAGAATGTGTGTGGACACAGATCTGAACAAAGCCTGCCTAAAAGACTCGTTCCCGTTGCCCCACATCGATCAACTCATCGACACCACAACCGGGCATGAACTGCTGAGTTTCTTAGATTCCTACTCGAGCTACAACCAAATCCTCATGGAGGAGGAGGACTAGGAAAAAACCACTTTCATCGCCCATCAAGGGACGTATTGCTACAGAATGATGTCGTTTGGGTTAAAAAATACGGGGGCAACGTACCAGAGGTTGGTGACCAAAATGTTTAAAGATCAACTCATCAAGACCATGGAAGTATATATAGACGACATGTTGGCCAAGTCAAAGAGAAAGGAAGATCATGTAGACCACCTGAGGGAAGACTTTGACATGCTCAGAAGTCATGGCATGAAATTAAACCCCAAAAAATATGCTTTTGGCGTAACATCTGGAAAATTCCTCACCTTCTTGGAATCACAAGGAGGCATCGAGGTCAATCCCTCCAAATCAAGGCCATAGGAAGAATCCCAGAAAATCTAAATAGCAAAAAAACAAGTGCAAAAGTTGACCGGCCGGATAGCCGCCCTGTCAAGATTCATGTCGTGGTCCTCTGATAGGTGCCACAAATTTTTTGGATTACTCAAAAATAATAACGGACTCAAATGGAATTCCAAGTGTGTCGACGCCTTAAAAGAACTAAACTCGCCTACCTGTCTTCACAACCATTGCCCTCTAAGGCAAAACCCGGAGAGCGTCTCATCATCTACCTGGTTGTTTTTGACGTCATAGTAATTCATGTCCTGGTACGAGAAAATATATGTATGCAATCTTTGATCTATTACATTAGCAAAACTTTGGTCGACGCTGAAATGAGGTACCCCCACCCCGAAAAGTTAGCTCAGGCACTTGTCGTAGCTTCATGAAAGCTTAAACCTTATTTCCAATGCCACCCCATCTCGGTGGTCATGACTTTTCCTTTAACAAGTATCTTGCACAAACCCGAATTGTCAGGCAGATTGGCCAAGTGGGCCACAGAGCTGAACGAGCACGATATAACCTATCAGTCGTGAACAGCGATAAAGTTGCAAGTTCTTGCCGACTTTAGTGCAAAGATAATGTATGAAGTCGAAAGGGAAATCGCCATTACTTCCACCAAGGTACACGACCAATGGATTTTGTGTACCGATGGCGCTTCTAACACATTAGTATCTGGACTAGGACTCGTGCTCGAGGTCCCAACAGGCGAAATAGTTTGCCAAACCACGCTATGCCCTGATATGACTAACAACGAGGCCGAGTATGAGGCCATAATTGTTGGGTTAAAATTAGCACTCAAGTACAGAGCACGGCGAGTCATCTTTCGATGCGATTCACAACTCATCGTCAATCAGGTCACATGGACTTTCCAAAATTAAGGAGCAACGATTACAGAAATATCAGGCCAAAATTTGCAAACTATTACACGAGTTCGATGAATGCCATCTCGATCAAATACCCCGAGCGTAGAACATTGAAGTGGACGGCCTCACCAAATTGGCAGCGGCCACCAAAAGCATAACCATTGAAGGGGACATGGTCACTCTCCTCCATTCATCAGTATACCAAATCGTGGTACGATCTATAAACCTAACTTAGGACTGGAGCAATCATATTATCTCAAACATGCAGGACGGAGTGCTCCCACTCGAGAAAAAGAAGCCAAGAAACTTCGAATGCGGGCAGCCAGGTATAGCGTCGTCAATAACAACTTGTACAAAAGAACATTTGGTGGTCCCCTAAAAAAGTTCTTAGGACTAAATCAAACACGGTGCGTCCTCGAATAAGTACACAAGGTCCATTGCGGAGCTCACACTGGCAATCGAACTCTCGTCAGATGTCTCATACTAGTAGGATACTATTGGCCCATAATGAAGAAGGAAGCTGCTGACTTCGTCAAATGGTGCGAGCAATGCCAAAGATACACCCCCATGATCCACAGCGGGCGAATACCTTCATTCAGTCACCTTGCTTTGGCCTTTTATCAAATGGGGAATGGACATCGTCGGACCGCTCCAGGCGGGACGAGGTAATGTACGATTTCTTTTACTTTTAACTGACTTATTCTTCAAGTGGGTAGAAGCAAGTGCATCCACCCAAATATGTGAACAATAAGTATTCACGTTCATATGGAGATACATCATATGTCATTTTGTCATCCCCAAATAAATCAGTTGCGACAATGGTCCCCAATTCACTGGAAAAAAGACCATTGAATTCTTTAAAAAATGGCACATCAAAAGAATACTCTCCATGCCATATCAACCCATAGGCAACGGTCAGGTAGAGTCCTCTAACAAAACAATATTGAATATCGTAAAAAAGAAACTCAAAAATGTCACGGGACTGCGACCAGAAGTGCAGGCAGAAGTATTATTGGCATATCGCACCTCGCCTAAGACGAGCACAGGGGAAATGCCATATTCACTAGTCTCTGGGATTGATGCAATGATACTAGTTGATGTCGGGGAACCAAGCCTAAGATACTCAAATGAAAGCGGGCCAAGCAACAACAAGAACAAAAGGCAGACCTCGATGAAGCCGAAGAGCAAAGAGACATGGCCTACATAAGAATGATAGCTAAAAAATAACAGGCAAAGTTGTACTACAACAAAAAAGCCAAAAGTAGGCCACTCAAAGTCGGGGACTACGTACTCAAAGCCACAACACAAGCAAGCAAAGACCCACGAGAAGGAAAACTGGGAACCAATTAGGACATCCCATACAAAATCACGGCGGCAGTAAGCAAAGGGTCATTCCAACTGGAAATAATGGAAGGAAATTCTTACCAAACAATTAGAACACCACCCACCACAAATACTTCAACTTCTAAGGATAGGCGTCTCTCGAGTCGTACTCTTTTTTCCCTTACCCAAGTTTTTCCCCAATTAGGTTTTCTCGGGGAGGTTTTTAACGAGGCGACGAAGAGAGCGTCTCAAAGTTAAGTACAGGTTCATCGCTTGACCTATCATCTACTTTTTCAGGTCGACCAATGAAGGGACTAGATAGACTAAGACTTCTCCAATGTATGCATGAACAGATCAAAAACATGTAAGCTTCTCCAATGAATGTATAAACAAAGCGAAATACACAAACACAAAAGTTTTTCATCTCCGCCAAGTTCATATATTACGCCAAGTTGAGAGTCAAACATTCGACCTCGCTCGAATCGACTCACGTTCGACCTCGCTCAAATATACTAATATTCGACCTCATTTGAATCACTCAACAGTTAAACATTCGACCTTATTTGAATCAACTCAGATTCGACCTCGCTCGAATCGACTCACATTTGGCCTCGCTCGAATCAACTCACATTCGACCTCGCTCAAATAAACTCACATTCTACCTCGCTCGAATTTACTTACATTCGACCTCGCTTATATTTTTTTACATTCGACCTCATTTGAATCATTCAGAGTCAAACATTCAACCTCGCTCGAATTGACTCACAAACAACTCTATTCGAATTAATTAACATTCGACCTCACTCGAATCAACTTATATTCAACATTGTTCGAATCATTCAGAGTCAAACAGTCGACCTCGCTCGAATCAACTCACAAACGACTCTGTTCAAATTAATTAACATTCGACCTCGCTCGAATCGACTTATATTTAACCTTGTTGGAACCAATTTAAAATCAATATTTGACCTTGCGCGGGGCAACTTATGTTTTGACTTTGTTTGATTAAAAACAGAAGTCAACATTCAACCTCGAACTGGCTCGACTCGCAGTCGACCCAAGTGAAATTGCAAGTGAAATTGCTTTAAGAGCAGAGGTCTTTGCTTCACTAGCCCGCTGTGATTTGAGGACGCGAAAATGGGAGGAGAGTGATCGCTAATGCCGCAGTCTCTGCCACTGCGACCGTTCTAGTTCTCTCAATTTGCTCCAACTCCGCAGCCCTGGCAGCCAGTCATCCCTTAGGCAGTTAGCTCTAGTTTTGTTCTGCTCAAGCTCGGCCCGTAAGGACATTACCAGAGCTTGGAGGTCAACGCACTCGGCCATGACCCCCTTACTCACCTCGAGCTCATCGTTCTTGTTCCTTAACATCTCTTCGAGCTCGCTGCACCTACAAATAACCCTCATGAGCTTATCATCCTTCTCCTTCAACTCCTCATTCTTCCACCTCAGCTCGTTATGAAGAGTTGGGAACAAAGAGTCCTCACCAAACATGCGGACCTTGCTACGATACTCTTTGTATTTTGACTCCATCTTCTTATAGAGTCTCATCCTCTTCTCCTCCCTACGGGAGCTCTCAATCTCCAGGATAAGAGTATGATAAACAGAAAAAGAAGGTCCAGCAAAGTCAAATAACGTAAAGGAAAGAAGAAATTGAAATGCTAAGAGAGGACTTACTCGTAGGGCTATCCGGTAAATGCCTAACGGTAGTTTCCCATCCTTCTGTGTATGCAAGGTCCTATTCTCGGATTCCGTGCATAGGGGGTCCAAAGCTAGAACTATGGCTGTCCAACGGGACGGGACGGGACAAAATTAACGGGACGGGACGACATTTAAGCGGGACGGTGGCGGGACGGGACGAAACGGGACGGGACAAACGGGATGAAACGGTCGTCCCATCCCGTCCCGCTAACAAACGGGACGGGACGAGATGGGACGGGACGAAACGGGACGGGTTCGTGGGCCTTAAGTGTAGTTTTTTTTTTTAAATGTCTAGTTTTTTGAAAATGACTAAGTTTTTAAGTTTGCAACGGCTAGTTTTTTGACTTATTTAACAAATATAAATGTTAAAACAAAAATTACAAAACTAAGTAAATAATTATAAAATATTAAAACAAAAGACTTGTAATGAAATATTCTAGTAAATATAACTTTATAATAGAGTTATAATTTATTTAAGACAATTCATAAAAATAATTCAACGCTTAGAGCCTTTTATTTTATTAATAGAACTTTCAAATCTCAAATACAAATATAATTCTTTTGAAGAACAC
>MU672247.1:38877-102423 GCA_026770625.1 Nicotiana glauca
GTGTAGGGGCTGTCCAAACAGCTATTTTTTCAATTTTGGCCGTTGCCCAACGGCTATAAACGGCTAGCTTTTTTTAAAAAAAAAATCAGGCGGGACGCGGGACGGGACGCGGGACGGGACGGGACAAAGCGGGACGAAACGGGACGGGACAAAGCGGGACGAAACGGGACGGGACAAACGGGACGAAATGGTCGTCCCGTCCCGTCCCGCGTTGGCCCATCCCATTTGACTTGAAGCGAGACGGGACGGGACGGGACGGGACGGGACGGGACGGGACGGGTACGGGACGCGGGACGGGACGGGACGGCCCGTCCCGTTGGACAGCCATAGCTAGAACCACACTCTCCGAGTTGAGCTACAAGTTGAAATCTACAGGGATGACTATATTTGAGTGGACCTTTCGGTCCTCATCTCCACTTGAGTAAATCCCTTCTCGAAAGTCCGAACCTCCTTAGGGTCGATATCGGAATCGGACCCTTCATCCTCTATAATGACAATTTTTCCTCTACCACCAATAGACGATGAGCTAACCTCGGCTGCCCCTGGTGTTTCAATTTCCTTATCAGCTTCCGTCATCTCCAATGGCCTAGCTTTCGCGACAACCTCTGATGGGAGAGTAGTCCCTACAGCTGAAGAGCATGCCGCTTCCACGTCCATAATCATTTCCTGCTTGAGTGTGGCCATGGCCACTACTCATCGCCTCTTTAACGATGTCGTTTCCTCCTCGCCGGAGGGAAGTGTCATCCATTGAATGAACTATCGGGCAGGGCGGGACCTCTGCTGATGCAATGGCCGTCGGACGACTAGGTTTGCTTGATACCTGAGTCTTGGAAGAAGTATTTCGCACGGACTCGGCAAACACAAACTGCATCCTAGCCGTAGCAACCCCCTATCGAAATACGGGGAAGGAGTCGTCACTTTCTTAGAACTTTTCCAACCTCGCATCAAAAGAACCCCATAAATGACAGAAAGAAACGCACCACAGCAAAAGCGAAATAGTTATAAGTGCAAAACCTGACTTACCGCTTGAGGGATTGAGCCCGAACCTCTTGTTGAAGGACGCCCAGTCATGGATCCCTACATTGTGAGGCAAGACGCGGGCTACCCAATCACTGATATCGATGACCAAAGAAGTGG
The DNA here is from genome assembly GCA_026770625.1 of Nicotiana glauca. Lineage (NCBI taxonomy): Eukaryota > Viridiplantae > Streptophyta > Magnoliopsida > Solanales > Solanaceae > Nicotiana > Nicotiana glauca. Next base: position 40,015 of record MU672247.1, read on the forward strand.
GATGCCTCTCAGTTACAAAAGGAAAAATAACGTAACAAGTCATGAAATACAAAGAGAAGGGAAGAGCGTACTCCAAATAACGACACTTAAGAGCAAAATTCCATTTTTTAGGAAATTCGCTAGGGTTTGCCACCACATGCTCAGTTTTGATGTAGAAATAATGGGCCCAAAATCGGGGGTTCGTCCTATCATCCATCCCAGTCACCAACCCTTTGGTTCCGCGGTAGCGGAGGTGAATCATCGTGCCCCTATGAAAGCTCGGTCTGAAGAGATGCAGTAGATGTCGGATAAAGACTTTGCAGTTGGAGAGCTTCGCAAACTTTGCCAACATAAGGAAGATCTTGTAAAGGTAGGGAGAAAGTTGTGCCGGGAAGATACGGTAGTAGCGGCAGAACTCCTCCAACAGCAGAGGAAGAGGAATAGGAAGAGAAAAGCCTATCTAGAAAGGGTAGGCATTAAACGCACAATACCCAGGCCGGTGAACTTGAACCACGTCATCTCCGGCCGAAACCAGGTCAAGGTGAGTTAGAATGCCATACTTGGTCCTAAGGGCGGCAAGCTGCTTCGCCTTCATCTCATACTTCGCAAATTCTGGTTCAAGGGTGGGTTCCTTAGAGAAGTTGGACCTAGAAGTAACGTTACAAGGAATGATCTCCTTTGACAGTGGGAAAGCTCTCATCCTCTATAACCGTTGATTCTCCGCCACTAGAAGGCATGAACACCAATAGTGGAGTAGGGTCAGAGATTTTCTCAGTGTTGGGGTCACGATAGCCAGTTTCCACTAATGTGTATACGCTGGAATAGAAAAAGAAGAAAGGGTGGCAACAACCACAGTTGCAGAGAGCAAGAACACAAGAAGAAGATAGGGAAGCGAGTGCAGGGTTGAAGAAATCAGAGAATGCAAAAGTTCCATTGAGAAGATTTCCCCTCTATATTTATAGACATCAGAGGCGTTCGAATCAATGCAAGAAACCGCCAGTGACCTCGGAATCAAAACGATAGAAGCTCGAAGAACGAGGCAGCGCATTGGGAAGATTCGCAATGACGATGCATACGTCGTGGCATCACTGTTGGTAGTCAATTTTTCCACATATTTTTAATACATAGTACATATGTAGTTATAAGCATGCATACGTATTTTTATAATTTTTCTATAGTTCTTAAAAGGCTCCAAATTAATTTATTTCTCCTTTTTATTATATAAATATCCAATAATTATCCTTCCTACTACTTTTGTAATGATTTAGCCATCTATATTCATTATTTATGCCTACACAGTGTTTAAATATTTTTGTAATTACATTTATATTTTTAAAGCTAAATTGCACATTTTTACAATAATAGCCTATACTAATGTATAATTATACTATTTATGCATAAAATAATATTTTATATTTTTAAAATATTAAACAACTATTTTAAATTATTTTAGTGCACAAAGATATTTTTGATACTCATTTATTATTTTTTATAAATTATTTAGTTATTAAAATTGGCTATTTAAAATCCGGCCTATTTTCTATTCAATTCTGATCCTAATTTGACCCAATACCCAGCTCAATTTTAACTTAAACCTTCCCAGCCCAACCTTAATGCCATCATTCTCACCCACACAGCCACCCTGAAATCCCTTCCCTCTCTAATGCTCTTAAAACCTAACCCTAATCTATCCTCTCTAACACTCATCGATGGTTATTCATGGTGGTTTCTCACCATCCCTAGGCCTCTAACGGCCTCTCCTGTACTAGTATCACCATCTCTGGGGTCCTTAAGGGACCAGGGTTAGTTTGGTTACACCTTTGGTCTTTGCTCGCCTGTTTTAGGCTGCTCCAGTTCGCTTATAAGTAAGATCTTCCTATATCACCTATGATCTATGGGTTTCTAAGCCTACTTCTTCATCTATGTGTTGTTTTTCTCGAAACCCTAATTATTTTCCTTTGAACTTCTCATATCTATGCAAGATCTGAGATAGATCGAACCTATTTCGTATGAGTTTTACCAGAATCTACTGAATTTTTTAACAAGAACCTTTAGATTTTCGAATGGTTTTCCATTTTTTTTTAAATTAGTGTTTCCGAAAGTTCTTTTTTCCAAAACATTTGATAATTTTGGGTGTTTAATCTTCTATTTCTTATGTGTTTTAACCGATTTCGTAGGGTTTGCTCTAATCCTAACTTGCTTATGCTGAAAACCCTAATTTTTCGAAATTATTGTTTGGGTTCTGAGTTTGTCTAGGTTATTTTTGTACTGACTTTGTCCCATACTTTGGTTCCTGTGATTTTTCTTTAGAATAATTTGATGTCTTGTGATTTTTATCCTAATATGCCTCTATTAAGTTCTTGGTTCAACTTTTCTACTGATTCTATATGTCTATGTTCATTCTGACTATTCTTTTCTTGCTTTATTTGAGTTGTCTGCGATATTTGCTGACTCTTTACGTGATTTTCTCCTTAGTTAAACCCTTGATTATTCTGAATTTATTATTTTCGGTTTGAATTGAACCCTTTTTCCCTAACAAAATCCTTGATTCTTACTTCTTTACTCAGTAAGATTGAACTTCTTGCCTTATTTGAATCAACGATGTTACTTGTTGATTCTTACTAACTATTTCCTTAATTGGGCCCTTGTTCATTCACCCCTAATTACCTAATCGGTATCTAGTCTTACTTGATTTCTTTCCTTAAATATCTACCATGCTTTTACCGTTGATTGATTAACCCTTGATTAAGGGGAAGACTTTACTGATTTCATGTGTGTGACTGATTCTATAAATTTTCCTAATTGCTACATGATTGATTCTTTATCTTATATTGTTAACTCTTGATTACTATATATGCCTTTACATATTCTCACTTTTGGAAGAAGACTGGTTCATCTATACTCTCACTCTCCAAGGCTCTCTATTCTTTTCTATTACTTGTAATTCTTGCTAATCGCCTAATCCAGCCAGCTGTAAGCCAAGGCTGGCTATTTGCGCCAATCTCTACTCTATACTCCATATTCTCTCTTTAACTGGTATGTCCTGATTCAATTCACATTCCAAAACTATGTGTTTCCTTTGCTGCTACAGTTCATTAGTTATGATTTATAGTTCTATTTACTATTCTACTGTCATGTGCTCAATTTGTAATCAACATGCCTAGATTACTGTATCACTTAGCTTGATTGGAATTTGTTCGGTTAAAAGGCTCTGACTAGTATATTTACCCCCAGGATCTGTTTACTGTTTAACCCTGCTTTTATATAATTGCATGAACCTTATTTGTTCACCAGTATGTCCAAGCTGCATAGTTTGTTTACTGTATCACCCGTCTCAAATGCCCCCAAACTTCCATAGCAAATTCATGTCTTGATGTGTCAGAGTTTCCTAAGGATTTCAAGGATCCCGGACAGTACTCACACCTAGACTTTCCTCAAGTAAGAACTAATTTATGTGCAGTGTGGAAATGCTAGCCCTGATATGCCAGAGTTCAGAGAGATCTCAAGGGTCTCAAAGTAGTACACATATCAAAGGGGAAGGACTTAACAATCTAAGAGTAATGTGGGAGTGCAAAATGATTTGAAAGAGTTTGGTAAACAGTAGCAAATGGGGCCTTATGAGTAAAATATTTTCTGAAATTCATACTATTTAAGGTGGAAAACTGTTTGAGAAAATATGAAGAACATTTTTGAGATTAGAGAGCAAGTCACATAATACATAGTTTCAGAAACATTTTGGGCAACCAGACTTCTCACATAGAGGAAGGGGTAGGGGACACATATGAATGCACCTTAGTGATAGCAAACAAATACATAGATTCCTCAAAAAGTTGTGGGATTTACAAGTTAGTCACGGAGATTGTAGCAAAGATATGTTGAGAATACATAGGCATTAGACATGACCAACACACACAGCTAGAGTGCCTTTGAAAGGGTTGGATGTCTTAACAGGGTTTCATTAGTAAAGTAAAGTAGGTATGTTCCCTTCTTTCCTCTATTTCATTTTCTATTTATATGGGATATTCTCTAAAAAAAAAAACTTTGAAAGTACAACAAAGAGAATATTCCTATCGCTAGTCCCAAGACTACACTAGTCGTTATTTCTACTCTTCACTACTCGATCTCGGCTTCAACGACTTGCTCAGCGAGTGCCCGTTGTCAGGCTTCAGTCGACCTCGGCTTGGCCGCTCAAATAGAAATACAGTTTTCTCACTTAACGACCTTCCCACGCCTGATTTCCTAAGCCAAATTTTGGCCCATGCGGTTAGCCCCTCCACTTGTCGAGGTCACCTTCTGGTCGGCTCCGATGAGCGGGCTTTATTAGTTGGTAACTTAGGAAACGTTTTTTGGCGTGGTGATCGAGTAGAGGTGTCTGTATCCGAATTAATGACTTGTCAATCTGAGAGTCGTTGGTTATAAGGCCGGTGTAGGGTGATTGTCGCACCCCCTTTTTTTCCTCCATAGGGAAGTCCGAGTTTCGACATTTATGGGGGAGATAACTCGTTTCCTTTTGGAATTTGGGGCACTTGAAGAGTCACCACCTAATGAATTATGTTGCGTTAGGATGCCCTGAGAAATTAACTCATGGACTGATTTATATTACCATAGATTAGGGTAAGTACTCGAAATAACCTTGAGGGAAAGGTGTTAGGCACCTCTCGCGGTACACAACTGTGGGTCCCAACCGAACTTAAGCTTATGTGAATTAGTCCTTTTATAAGCAATCTTAATACATATTCACAAATAAAAGCATTTTTTACATTCTAAACACATGTATGATTCAGGTAAAGAGATGTTTGAACAATTTGAATTATGTAAATCAAAGAAATTCATTTAAACAACGAGAGTTGGGAAGTAGGGGTCCTAGGTTGGCTAATTTACAAGGTCATACCCACACAATGCCCGCTAATCACTTCTCAATGAGGGTCTACACGTGAGATTAACGCGTAGTCATCATATCCTCACTACCCAATCCCCTCCCCTTGGTCATAGCCTAAAGCGTTCTATCAACCTTGAAAGATGTCCTATGCGTGCGTTACCAGTCCCTTCCTTGTGGTCCTGGAGGTATTTTAGGACCTCTAATTTAGGTAGTTCTAGACCATCCTAAGATATTTAAAGGATAAAAATCTATGCATCGATCAAAACAGTTAGGAGTGCATTAAAGAGAGAACAATTAAAGGCTCATATTTTACCTCCACAAGCAGAACAAATAAGTGCACGTCTCAAACAACATTTTCAAGGATTTAAGAGAAACCCTTAGAACATAATACCTAGGTGGACAGAGAGTATACAGAATTGAATTAGGACCAAAGTGTCAAAGAACTGAATCCTAATTGCCTAATGATTCCTTTAAACCTGTTGAGTGTGAGCAGTCTCAAATAACAAGGTGCAATTTTATAGTTTATAGAGTTTTAGTCGCCCTACAGGCTTGTCGAGGTGCATAATAGTGATATCCTATGAGCATGATATCTATTATTGATTAAAAAAGCAACGAAACAGTAAATAGTTTTAAACGGGCAATTTGGCCCTGCAGGCATGCTCTCTAATAATATTAATTAAGGCAGCGTTGAAAACTTATTGGAGAAATGGACAAATTAGCTAATTAAATCAATTCAGAATCTATAAGCATGAGTTGAACTGATTTTTTTTAGATCTAACTAAACTTATTTTAGGTCTTATAGGCATGATTTCTAATTAAACATAAGGTGAAGCAAGCAGAATTTATTTGACCAAAGTGAAATCCTTATAGGCATGATTTCTATTAAAGATGATTTTAACTCTTATAGGCATGGTATCTAATTAGAAACTGATTTTGATCTTATGAGCATGATGTCTAATTATATGAAAGTAAAGCAACCAGAATTCATTGAAACCAAAGCAGATCCTATAGGCATGTCATCTAACAAACACCTTTGAATCCAAATGGACCCTATAGGCATGTTATCTACCCAATTGTATCACCCTTTTCCACTAATCTCCCCAATATTTGTTTAAAAATAATTATTACAGACCAAGAACTGAATAAATTACATAAGTATAAATATACATGAATCTATAGGGAGCCTGAAGTAGGCCTAAAATAATTTCCAAGCTTTCAGTAGTCTCAAATGCCCCCAAACTTCCATAGCAAATTCATGTCTAGATGTGTCAGAGTATCCTAAGGACTTCAAGAATTCCGGGCAGTGCTCACACCTAGACTTTCCTCAATTAAGAACTGATTTATGTGTAGTGTGGAAATGCTAGCCCTGATATGCCAGAGTTCAGAGAGATCTCAAAGCAGTACACATATCAAAGGGGCAGGACTTAACAATCTAAGAGTAATGTGGGAGTGCAAAATGATTTGAAAGAGTTTGGTAAACAGTAGAAAATGGGGCCTTAGGAGTAAAAGATTTTCTAAAATTCATACTATTTAAGGTGAAAAACAGTTTGAGAAAACATGAAGAACATTTTTGAGATTAGAGAGCAAGTCACATAACACATAGTTTCAGAAACATTTTGGGCAACTAGACTTCTCACATGGAGGAAGGGGTAGGGGACACATATGAATGCACCTTAGTAATAGCAAACAAATACATAGATTCCTCAAGAAGTTGTGGGATTTACAAGTTAGTCACGGAGATTGTAGCAAAGATATGTTGAGAATACATAGGTATTAGACATGACCAATACACACAACTAGAGTGCCTTTGAAAGGGTTGGATGTCTTAACAGGGTTTCATTAGTAAAGTAGAGTAGGTAAGACTTAGATGAGCAAACTAGACAAGCACATCATGAAGCATTCAAATCTAGAAATACACATAGAGAACTATAATTCTTTATCCAAATCGATAAATTGAATTTATTGAATCGAATAAATCGAAATTGAAAAGAGAAAATTAAACCACATTAAATTTAATTAGGAATATTAATATAGTAGCATTTTAAGAAACCAAATATCACAATTATTGAACCAAAATGTCTAAAAATCAAACTGAATCAATCGACGAACACCCTTACTTTGATTGCTTCTTTTGCATAATTTTTACTTGAAGCATTGCCAATTTTGTTTACAGAAAGTTTTTTTTTTCTCTTCATTATTCGCAAACGTTGAAGTTATAAACATCCAAATATCTTTTTTCAATTTCAAATTAATTTATCCAAGTGTTTAAATGACTCGGCTAATTTAAAATTCTAACCAAATAAGTCCATGAAGGATGATAAAGTCTTTACATCAGATTGTTCTCCATTTTAAACACTAATTTCAGAATTTTTAATCAAGGGTTAAGAAATTTCACACATTTACTATATTCTTCGATGATTATTTAGAAATTACCGTTGAATGAGTCATTAAAATTATGTTTGTTAGAAGTTATTAATTTTTTATGGTAGCGTAAAAAAATATTTAATTTATTATTTACTTTACAATCTCTCAGCTCTTCCAGGATAGAGGTATGTTTGAGTACATTCTACCCTCCCATACTCCACTTGTGCGATTATACTGGGTGGTTGTTGTACTTAATTTATTATTTACTTTACGGTCTCTCGGCCTTTTCAGGATAGGGGTACGGTTGAGAACATTCTACCCTCTCCATATCCCACTTGTGAGATTATACTTGTGAAGATTGGAGTTAAAACTGAAATACTATAGCCCGATTCAGTCTGCCGTGGCAGAAGTAGAAGCTTCTAGATTAATGTGGAAAAATGAAGAAGAAGAGAGATGAGAGTAGTTTATGAAATGAAGCTCAATCTTCTGTTGATGCTATACAGAGTATATATATATATATATATATACAAACACTGTAAGTGCACAGCTGGCACTCTAACCTCTAACAGCTGTAACTAACTACCACTAACTATAACTAACTACTGGAAAGGAAAGGAAAGGAAGAAAAGAATATAAATATCTCAATAGCCCCCTCAAGTTGGCGGTGGTGAAAACACGGCCAACTTGGCTAAGACACCCGAGTGCTTGATCCCTGTTAGAGCCTTGGTAAGGATGTCTGCAAGCTGTTGATCAGTTGTAATGTGATGAAGTGAAATGAGGCCTTCTTGCAACTGCTTCCTCACAAAATGGCAGTCAACCTCGATATGTTTGGTACGCTCGTGGAACACAGGATTCCTTGCTATATGCAAGGCTGACAAACAATCACAAAATACTGAAATGGGATGTATAGAAGGGATGTTCAATTCAGCTAAAAGTCTACTCAACCATACCAACTCTCCAACTAATTTCCTAAGGGATATGTACTCTGCCTCTGCAGAAGATAAAGAAACAACCTCTTGCTTCTTGGATTTCCAGCTAAGAGGACTGTTTCCCAACAAAACAATGTACCCGCTTACAGATCTCCTTGTATCTGGGCATGAAGCCCATCTGAATCACAAAAACCTTTAACAATCCAGTCATCAGACTTGGACATGAGGATTTCCAAAGTAGGATCCCCCTTAAGATATCTCAGTAGATGATAGGCAACTTTTAAATGAGGCTCTCTAGGCTCCTGCATGAATTGGCTCAGATGTTGAACTCCAAAAACTATATCCAGTCTAGTACTGGTAAGAAAATTCAGCTTCCCTATTAGCTTTCTGTAGAATGTTGGATCATCTAGAGGCTTGCCCGCTTTGGCTTTGAGTTTCTCATTGGGATCAAGTGGTAAGCTGAAGGCAGTGTATTCTAAGCAATTGTATTCTTTCAATAGATCCAGAACAAATTTCCTTTGAGAAATAATCACACCATCAGGTTTGTATAACACTTCCAAGCCAAAAAAATAATGCAGGGTGCCAAGGTCCTTTATCTTGAACTTGTCATGAAGAAAAGCTTTCAATTGTAGTATTTCCCTTATGTCTGTTCCTGTAACCAAAATATCATCCACATAGACTAGTACATAAACTACTAGGCCTCCATGTTATTTGTGGAACAGTGAATAGTCATTTAGTGAATGGCTGTAACCTTTAGAGTACAAAGCTTCAGTTAGCTTTTCATACCACTGTCTGCTGGCTTGTTTGAGCCCATACAAGGACTTATTTAGCTTGCAAACTAATGAATTATCTTCCACCATAAGACCTCGTGGAATCTGCATATACACATCTTCATGTAGGTCCCCATGGAGAAAGGCACTGTTAACATCTAACTGAAACATTGTCCAACCATGCTTTACTGCTACTGCAATTAAGGTTCTCATTGTGGTCATTTTCACTACAGGAGAGAATGTCTCTGTGAAATCCACACCTTCCTGTTGAGTATAGCCTTTCACAACAAGTGTGGCCTTGTACCTTTCTATTGTGCCATCACAACTATGTTTTATTTTATACACCCATCTACAGCCTATTGCCTTTTTATCAGAAGGAAGAGGAACTAGATTCCATGTGTTATTGGCATAAAGAGCTTCAAACTCTTGAATCATAGTAGCCTGCCAAGCAGGACTGACAGCAGCTTCCTCAAAAGAAGATGGTTCACTAACAGTGCAAACATTATTCACCAAAAACTGACTACTAGGATTCATTGATTCATGGGCTATGTGGTGACACTTAAAAAATAAGGAGTGGAGAGAAAAGGAGTTTTCATTTGTGTTAGTTCTTTTGGGAACATAGTCTTTTAGATAGACTGGAGTTTTGTGTTCCCTTTGTGACCTTCTTAAGAGAGTGGGAGGATGATGTACTGGTGAAGAAATAATGGGTGAAGGTGGATGATATGATGAGGATGGCACAGGTGTGTCAGGGAGAGAGGTTGAAACTGGAGAGGTAGAAGGAGAAAGATGTGGAGAAGGTGGAGTGGAAACTGAATCACTTGAGGTAGGTGGATCCATATGTAAGGCATCAGAAGGCATTCCAGTGACAACATTGTGGTCAACAGGTTCAACAGAAGAAGAACTGTCAAAACATGTGGGGAGTGACTCAGACTTGGAATAATTGTCAAATGGAAAGATGAACTCATGAAACACATCTCTGGTGATGTGTATTTTCCTTATTGCTAGGTTCAGAACTTTATAACCTTTAACACCAAAAGGGTATCCCAGAAAAACATGTCGAATAGACCTTGGCTCAAACTTATTTAGGTGAACTTTAGGTGTTGTAGGGAAACATAAGCAACCAAAACTTTTCAACTGTGTGTAATCTGGCTGTTTTCCATACAATGTTTCAAATGGAGACTTATTTTGGAGATATGTAGTGGGTAATCTGTTCACAATATGAGTTACTGTCAAAACACATTCCCCCAGTATTTTAGAGGTAATTTGGACTGAAAAAGTAGGGCTCTGGCTGTTTCAAGAAGATATCTATGTTTTCTTTCCACCACTCCATTTTGTTGTGGTGTGTAAGGACAAGTTCTTTGGTGTACAATGCCCTTTGACTAGAAGAAAGCATTGGTTTCTTGGTTATTTAATTCTAACCCATTGTCAGACCTGATGTTTTAAACTGTGATTTTGAATTGGTTTTCAACAAGAGATATAAAAGCTTTAATTGCTTGTAAGTCATTACTCTTGCATGTTAAGAGTTGAGTCCAAGTAGTTCTGCTAAAATCATCTACTATGGTAAGGAAATATTTGTATTTATCATGAGTATATTCATGGTAGAGTCCCCACAGATCCACGTGGAGCAGTTCAAAACACTTGGAGGAAGTACTTGTTCTCTGAGGAAAGGAAAATCTTGTTTGTCTGGCCATAGGACAAATTGTACATAAGAAAGGTTGTTTTGGGGAAAAATCAGCAGGAATGTTAGAGATATGTCTCATTTTTGCAAATGGCACATGCCCAAGTCTATTATGCCACAATACATCAACACTATTGGAAAAACATGATGCAGATTTAGACAGTCCATCATTCAAAGTAGTAGTACAAGAAGTAGGAATGTTTTGCACCTGACTGACAAATGACTTATCTACAAATAAAGGCAGATAACTATGAGGATTATTCAAAGAAGAACTGTTTACATCACATGAATGGTTAAGAGTCACAGAATGGTTGTTGTCTCTCAGGCACTTGGAGCAAAGCAGGTACAAGCCATTCCTCACTTTACCAATCTCCAGTGGCCTCTTCACTGAAGGGGCCTGCAGCAGACAAGCATTATCAGTGAAAGATGCCATTCCCCTGAGATGTTTTACTTAACCAATAGACAGACACCGGGTTAAACTTAAAAGAAGGGACAAGGAGGACTTTTTGCAACACTATTTTTGATGTAAGAACAACATCACCTATTTCAGACACTTTAACTTTGTATCCATTGGGTAAGACTACTAGAAGAGGATAGGGTAAGAACTGAATGTTGGACAATAGGGATTTATTAAAAGTCATATGATCGGAAGCCCCTGAATCCAGTATCCATGTGTCAGCTTTGGACTCAAAACAATTGCAAGCAAGTTTACCAAAATCAATAGAGGAGGTGCACACTATCATACCTGCAAAGTTGGCAGCATTGACATTAGATGAATAAGAGCTTCCTGATGTTTTCCCTGTATCTCCATTCCTCTCATGAAACTGTTGAAGCATGTTCACCAACTGCCCATACTGTTCTTGAGTAAGACTCATATTCTTATTATCATCTTGTGCCTTATTCTCAGATTCTTCACCAGCAGCAATATCATCTGCAATTCCCTGCACATTTGCAACTACTCTTTTCCCTCTATTGTTATATCTAGGACCTTGGCCTTGATCATAATTGCGGTTGTTAAAAGATTGTCTAGGGGTAAAACTCTGAGTAGAGTAGTTCTGTGGTTAGCCATGTAACTTGTAACACCTCTCCTTGCTATGTCCTGGCCTTTTGCAGTAGTCACGTATGATTCTTCCTCTAGAGATACCACGATTGTTATTATCTGTTGGAAAATTTGTCCTAAAAGAACTCTGCCCAGAAGTGTTCACATTCAGTGAGGTTGAGTCAACAATCAAGTGATTATTTGGCTTGATCTCTCTTTGTTTTTCATTTTGAACTAAGAGTGAAAATGCTTGTGCTAAATTGGGCAATGGATTCATCATAAGTATACTCCCTCGAACCACAGTGTATATCTCATTTAGCCCCATAAGGAATTGTATTAACCTTCTATCCTGCTCAGCCTTATACATGCTTTCTTTTGCTCCACAATTACAAACACAATTACATTGATTCTTTTTACTTAAAGTGGCAAGTTCTTCCCAGAGTTTCTTCAATTTAGTGTAATAGGTAGTAATGTCAAGGGTACCTTGAAAGAGGTCATTGATTTCTTTCTGAATCTGATACAACCTAGTTCCATTAGTCTGTTCATATCGATCCTCCAATTCTTTCCAAAGTTCAACAGAATCACTAGCATATTCCACACTATCTGCAATTTCCTTAGAAAGTGAGTTCAAAATCCAGGATGTTACCATATTATCACATCGCTCCTATTGTCGAAATTGCGGTGATGAAGTATCAGGTTGTTTGCACTCTCCGCTTATAAAACCTAGCTTATTCTTCACAGATAAGCCTCTCAATACACTTCTCCTCCAAGATCTGTAACCCATTCCATCAAACGCAGCTGAAACCAGTATAGCTCCTGGGTTATCAAATGGATGAAGGTACAGAGGATCACTAGGATCAATCCCTGTACCCACCGGAGTAACAGTTGCAGTAGTTTCGACACCGGTCGAATTGCCTTGATCAGTTACGGCCATAACAAAGACAATTTGAGAAGGAAACTGAATGAATTTCAACTTTCAGTCGTTAGGAGAACTTAACAATTGAATGAAACAAAAGAGAAATTCATATCAGATCTAAAATCAGTGAAATCGAAAAACTGAGTAGATGAAAATAGAATAGAGAAAACAAATCTATCCACGAGATCAACCTCGCTCTGATACCATGTGAAGATTGGAGCTAAAACTGCAACACTAGAGCTCGATTTAGTCTGCCATGGCAGAAGTAGAAGCTTCTAGATTAATGTGGAAAAATGAAGAAGAAGAGAGATGAGAGTAGTTTATGAAATGAAGCTCAATCTTCTATTGATACTATACAGAGTATATATATACAAACACTGTAAGTGCACAACTGGCACTCTAACCTCTAACAGCTGTAACTAACTACCACTAACTATAACTAACTACCGGAAAGGAAAGGAAGAAAAGAATATAAATATCTCAATAATACTGGGTGGCTGTTATACTTAATTTATTATGTACTTTACGGTTTCTCAGCCCTTTCAGAATAGGGGTACGTTTGGGTACATTTTACCCTCCCAATACCCCATTTATAGGATTATACCGAGTGATTATTGTATTTTATATTTTCACGCTACCAACCTTATGTTTAGTATAAACAATTGCATATGAAATCTCTCAGGTCAGAACAAGATTGACCACCGGGTGACTACTGGCGATAGAAAGGGGATATTTGAGGTACATGTAAACAATTGCCCCTTCAATACTTCATATATAGGTAAAGATTAGATTAGTACTATTTTGCGATAATTAAAGTATTGGTGTTAGTGCATTTAATATTAAAGTGTATTATTTTTTTGTAAAATAGTGGTTATAAATTGACAGGAATATGATTATTATTTTGGTGTAACCCTTGAAACCACTAATGCCATGATCTACCATTAATTACTCACTAAATATTAAATTCTATAACCACCAAGCACCAACAATGTTCTATAGCTTTATTATGCCACTACTTTGTTATTTATTTCATGGAAGAAATTCTACACCTATAAATAGTGGTGTTTCTTCCTTGTGTTTGGTGAGAGAAAATAGTGTAGTATGTATGAAAAAAATAAAATTGGTGTAGTGAAAAAGAGAGTTAAGAGAAAGAGAAAAATATAACTCTTCAGCTTAATCTACAAAAGAGAATATTATTTTTGTTGAAGGAGAAGGTGTTCGTTTTGTTGGAGATTTGGACTCAATAACTTGTCCAGAGTTTGTTCGAGTCATACGACATAGTCAGACTATTATATCCTGGATGGGACAAGTAAAGAGTATTACTGCTAGACCGATGAAAATGCTACCGCATTGAGTTTGAATCTCCTTAAAGAAAGCGATATAATTCGCGCCTCAATTTGAAGAATAGTTATTTATTTTTCTTAATCTTATTTTTCAACCGTGATTACTTATCATTTCACCAACACAAAGAAATGTTGGAACTATGGGTGTTCATGGTTCGGTTTGGATCAGTTTTTCCCTAAAAAGAAACCAAACCAAGTAAGTCGGATTTTCAAATATTAGAACCAAACCAAACCAATTAAGTCGGTTTTTTCTCGATTCGGTTTATATCGGATTTTGTCGGTTTTTCGGTTTTTTTTTTAAATATAAGACATACACTACCAAATACATATTACGAGGACTAATTTTCAACGTAACACTATCAAATCAATAGCTCTTTGAGAAATCTATTATTTACCAAGATATCTTGATGATAATTTAATCAAATAGTGATGAATAATTTAAGGACTCATTTAAAAATATATTATTTTTAACATGAAATAGATTCTTACACATAACAAAATAAAACTACTAATCAAACTAGAAGGTAAAAGTAAAGAACTATACTAAAAGTGCAAACTATTAACATTTACCATAAAATTTTTGAAACTTTGTATAAATATATATATATATATATATAAGTGTAATAATAAATTTGAAATAGCTAATCTTATAGTTGGTTTGGTTTGATTTTTTTCTGATTAAAACCAAAACCAAACCAAATTTGATCAGTTTTTAAAATTCAAAACCAAAACCAAACCAAATTTGATCAGTTTTTAAAATTCAAAACCAAAACCAAACCAAACCAAAAAGTATCGATTTTTTTGATCGTTTTGGTATAATTTTCGGTTTGGTTCGATTTTTCGGATTTTTATGAACGCCCCTAGTTGGAACTGTCGGTATATTTTTTCTGGTCAAGGATGAAAAATCAAGAGTAACTCTTCCCCTAATATCTGAATTAATCGTGAATTAGGGACAACATGGGAAGATTATTGGGGACGTCTTCCAAGAGTCGAGCCTTGGCATTTGTGCTTGTCGCCAAATGTAACGAATGCTGAGGACAAAAGCAAATCTACAATATTTAAGCCGATGCAAGAAGCATTTATTTCTATAATCCTTTTGTGTTAAGCTATATTTTATCGAGTCCCGAGTAGGGGCGTATATGCGCCCGATTGTTTCTTGTTTTATTAAAACCAAACCAAATCAATTATATCGGTTTGGATTAATTTGATTTGTCGGATTTTTTTGGGTTTTTCGAGTTTTTTATTATTTAAATATTATTTCAATCTTACTTTGTTAAATTTTTTATAAGTAAATATATCTTTAGTAAAAATATAAAAATTTGACAAATATATTATCTATTAAAATATTCTTATGAGAGAATTTTCTTAGTAACACATAATAGTTATTTTTTTAGTCATCTGACAATACTATTTCGTTGATGCACACTTTCAAGGTTAACCGAATTTAGTAATTAAACAACAAAAATCAATATGATACATAAATAATAATGATCAATTCACATCCGAAAAGATATAACAATTGATAGATTTTAACATATGATATGAATATGGAAGAACAAAGAAATTGACGCACTTAAGTAATACTTGATGGTAAAGTGATCATACAACTCATTATTTAAGGTTAATAAATATGTAGCACTTCATATACTATTAAATATCCCAAATATTTCTAGACATTTTTTTAAAGAAAATTCTATATAAAATCTTAAAAGTATATATAAAAATTATATATTTATATGTCGGTTTGGTTCGGATTGTTTTACTCAATACCAAACCAAACCTAGTCGGATTTTTTAATCGGTTGGTTTGACTGGTTTGGTGCGGTTTTTCGTTTTGGTTTGTACACCCCTAGTCCTGAGTATGATTTTTTTTTTGGTAGGGAGCACTTTCCCCGAATTGGGCCTTACACGACGCGAATCCGGATATAGTCGGACTCCAATACAAATATCGAACACCGGATGAGAAATCAAAAAAAAAAAGAAGCTACATTTTATCATAATAAAAAGGTTTAAGTTGTAACTTCTGTGTTAAGGTACATCAATTGATCAATTTACCATCAATTGATGCTTCTCACAAAAAATTACTTGTTATTACTTTTATAATTGACCTGATGTGTAAAAAAAATTATACTATATAAGTGCACGGATCTCAAACTATGTTAATAAATAAAACTTTCAAATAATTTAAAGACATCTACTATTAAAATTATATTCACGTACACTGTAATATTAAATTTCTATCCAAATAGTATAGCAGGGATAAGATAAAGACAGTCAAACTATTTAATTTTCTTTTCTTGATTTGAATAAAAGCATTTTAAATTATAATGGGAATATAGAAATACTTGATAGAGAGCGTTTTTCTCTAAATTAGAGTTATGTTTGAACATGAATATAATTTTGGTTATTTTTTAATTTTGTTTGAGTTATCTAAGTAAAAATTTTGAAAAATAACTTTTTAGAGTTTACAAAATTTTTAAAAAATTTCAGAATTCACCTTCAAGTGAAAATTGAAAATTTTATTGCCAAAACCGATTTCGAAAAAAAATAAAAAAAAAAATTCATGGCCAAACGGCTTTTAACCCCTTTCTTGATTTAAATACAAGTATTATCAATACATTGTTATTATTATTTAGTTAACAAATTAAAATAATTGTAGTTCACAACTTATACCATCACATTAAACCATGAAGGTTTGTGATTGGATGAATACAATTTCTTCACCGTTAATTGCTAGTCTTGAAAATGATTTTTTTTTTATTCAAATTAGTCACGGACCAATACAAATATTGAACAACCAGCAGAAAGAAAAATACTACTGCGAGTTAACTATACTATTAAAATCTTAAAATAGAACGATATAGCCAGTTTTCAGACTAGTCATTCAAAAATAGCCACCGTTTACGAAGTCGATG
Organism: Nicotiana glauca; assembly: GCA_026770625.1. NCBI lineage: Eukaryota > Viridiplantae > Streptophyta > Magnoliopsida > Solanales > Solanaceae > Nicotiana > Nicotiana glauca. Next base: position 56,826 of record MU672247.1, read on the forward strand.
AAAAATAGCCACTATTTTGCTGCAACAGAGAGCGGTCCCGCATAATATACGGGAGTTCGGTGCATCTGTGTACAAACTCCATCATATTATGCTGGACTGCTATACTTTGCTGACTCCTGCATAATATACGGGAAACTGGAGCACCGGTGCTCCAAACTCTAGTATATTATACTGGACGTTTATATTTGCTGGAACTCCAGTATATTATGCTGGAGTTCTAGTGTACTTATGCTGGTTCCAGCATAGTTATCCTGGAACTCCCGTATAATATGCTGGAATTCAAGCATACTTATGCTGGAACTCCAGTATAATATACTGACGTATTTTTCGGGTTTTGAACAGTATTTTCGTTCAGATTTATCTTTACATGAAAAGTGGCTAAATTTCGATTACTGTTAAAATTGGACTATTTTTGAATGACCAGTAATAAATTGGGCATTTGCATCTATACTCGCTTTTTGTGCTACATTTTAACCTGTGCCCGCTTTGCAAAAAAAAAAAATTGCATGCGTACCCGCTTTTTCACATAACTTCAGCACACGGGGCTGAAGTAGCAAAGGCAATTACACAAAACTTCAGCATTTAAGTAGCCAGGCTTGATTTTTGTTTTGTAACTCGCACTTCAGCTCCAGTTATAAAATAAAAACTTCAGCTCTAGAGCTGAAGTTTTATTTTATAAGTTTTTGTTTAGTAACCGGGAAACTTCAGCTCTAGAGCTGAAGTTTGCCAGTTATAAAATAAAAACTTCAGCTCTAGAGCTGAAGTTTAGAGCTGAAGTTTGCCAGTTATAAAATAAAAACTTCAGCTAGAGCTGAAGTTTCCTAGTTATAAAATAAAAACTTCAGATCTAGAGGTGAAGTTTTTGTTTAGTAACCCGGAAACTTCAGCTCTATTTATAAAATAAAAACTTTAGCTCTAGAGCTGAAATTTTTGTTTAGTAACCCGGAGCTGAAGTTTCTCGATTATAAAGGGAAGCTGAAGTTTTTTTTAAAAGTTGGTCAAAGCGGCTAAAGGTTAAAAAGGGACGCCCAAATAAGGCGCCCCGTGCAATTTTTACGTTATAAATCTGACTATTTTTAAATTTTTCCCATTTAAAATTAGTCCAGTCCAGTATGCAATTAATGGAAAAACAATATATCTGATCTGTTAGGTATTGCTTGCTACAAAAATAGCAGTAGTTACAGACATAACACATTACTGCTGGGGACCGTTGGGAGAGAAAACATCGTCGCGCACAAAGCAGACAGGTGGTACCCCACCTCTCCCTCCCTTTTGTACCTTCTCATACACTCCCCCCCCCCNTAAAAAAAATCAAGAAACCCCTCTCTGTTTTTGATGGAAGCTACTCTTGGTCTTATGGATTTAACTGGTGATGGTGGAGGAGGAACTGATGGGTCAATTTCAACAGTGTCAAAGGAAGATAATATGGTGTTGTTATCATCTGAGGCTTCTTCTTCATCATACCCTGATGAGTCTGAGCTTGAATTGGGTCTTGGACTAAGTCTTGGTTCTAAGTTTAATAAAACTGGAGCTTCAAAGGCTAAAATCTTGACGGCTAAAAATTTCCCTTCTTTGGGTTCCAATTCATTTTCTTCATCTTCCTCTTCTTCAGCTACTAAATTTAATAATAATAATAATGCTTCCTGTGGCACTAAGAGAGCTGCTGATTCTATTTCACCTCCTCGTTCTAGTGTCAGGTATGACCATTTCTTCACTGCCATCTTCTTATTTCTGCAATTAATTTCATATATTTATCTGTTCATGTGTTAGCTGCTTTGCTAAGGTTATGGATAAGCATTTACTATTTCTTAGCTGCAGGTTCTTTACTGTTCTAGTGTGATTTTTGATGTAATTATGTGTCAATTTTCGATTCTTTTTTATATTATGTTTGAGTAGAACAAGCTGTTCAAGATATTTGGTTGTTGTGTGTTTGGTTCTCTAGGAATCTAATACCTATGATGAAATGCGTTTTCTTTTATTACTTCTTTGCATTATTTTCTTCCTCGTGGTGGAATATTTTACTAAACTATGTTATCTTCGACTTTAATTGAATATTTCTATTCATTCATCTAAAGGAAGGATCCCTTCTGATGTGACAAAAAGTTGAAGGTTTAATCTGACATGAATTATGGAACTCATGACACGTGGCTTGTGATTTCTACATCCCTATTAGTAGCTATGTTGTGTGGAATCTCCAAAATGATGCCGCACCCATGTCGGATCCTCCAAAAATACACTATTTTTGGATGATCCGGCATGTATACGGCACCATTTTCGGAGAATCGGAGCAACATAGATTAGTAGTGGCAGATTTAAAACACAAGTAGGAACCCAGAGGATTCGGCACGGGTACAGATATACATATGTGAAAAGTCACCAAAATTTGAACAAATAGTATTAGATTATGAACCTATAATTTCAAAAGTGTAATGGGTTCAGTTGTAAGAACCTAAAGGTTGAGCCCTTAAATTGAAATATGGATCCGCTCTGCCTGTGTTTGAAATATCATGAATGGTTACAATCTTAGTCAAGCAAGTAGGAATAGGTTCTTTGGCAGAATGATTGACTGCTACGCTCGATATAAAGATTTTTTTTATTTATCCTCTATTCAACTACCCATCCAAATGCATTTGGAACCAGGTAATTCGATTTCCTGTAGAAAAAGAGAGGGTACTTTTTTGGAAATTGAGCTCGTATTCATCTTCCAAGATTGGTGGTTGAGATTTATGTATGAAACTTCCTTGAGTAAGATCTTGATATTGTTGTCCTGTAAAGTTGCATCTTTCAACAACATTCCTTTGGGTCAAATTCAATAAGTTTTGGTTTCACGGAACAGATAGATAAGTTTAATCCGTGCAGTTCATTGAGAAAGTGTAGTTACATAGTTTTGGTGCCTTTTTGTAGTTGAGTTATTCCTTGAAGTGCTCATATCCAGAATGTCTGGGGTTGGAGATATAAAACTTTGCCCTTTTTCAGGCAGTTTATTGTATGTTAAATGTGAGCACATATTATGTACTTTTTGTTATGGTTTATATGTTTGATATTTAATTTGGCATTGTTCCATATCATTATGTTCGAGATATCATGTCTTATGTGCCGTAAGTAAAATATCCAGTAAGTTATGGCTTCAACAGATGGTATTCTATTGTAGAACACTCTTCTGCTACTTGGCACCACTGAAGAAAATGTGTCATGACTAAAATATGTCATCACTGTTGTTGCATATATACCCTTGTTTTTGAAACTTTTCCTGTGTCACAGGAAAATACGCCTTTCCTTTTTCATCCTTGCTAATGTAGGTTGTGCATTTTATTTAGTGAGCAAACCATAATAAGCTGGTTAACATACTTAAGATTTATAGTTTTTTTTTTTCTCTCTGTCTTAAATATTTTGCTTTTACTTACCTTTTGCTTGAATCCGCCATTGCAGTCAGGTTGTTGGATGGCCTCCTGTAAGAACTTATCGGATGAATACCCTAGTTAACCAGACAAAATCACCACCCACAGAAGAATTTTGCGGAACAATTGAGAAATGCAAAAGCAAAAATATTATCACTAATGCGAGTAGCAGCAAGAGCAACAGTTTTGCCAAGGAGAAAGGGCTCATCAAGACTTCCATGTTTGTGAAGGTCAATATGGATGGAGTTGCAATTGGAAGGAAGGTAGATCTGAATGCTCATAGTAGCTATGAGAACTTGGAACGGACTTTAGATAGGATGTTCTTAAAACCCAACACTGCGGTTTGTGGATGTAAGTAATTCTTCTCCCTAGTTTATTAATCTGAAAATGGAACAGAAGATTGTTACCACAAATATGCCATAAAGGATAATGAGTTTTTAGTTGCTTCAGAATTTGAATGAATTATACGCCCGAGTTTTGTTGGGCAAAATGTTGATGGTTGTAATGAATTATGGTTTTTTGTTGGAAATATTAGCTGCCCATATGTTCTAAGCCTGATATCTTGGAGGAACTGTGACAGACATTTCATGCTAAATTTTGGGTTTTTAACAATTCTTTGGAGTTCTTATCACAAGTATTTTAGGTTCATTTTCCATGGTTTCTGACATTAACAATTTTTGTATGCTGTCAGCATCAAATGCACAAGAGCTAAGTGTCATGTCAGAAACGTCATCTTCAAGATTATTAGATGGATCATCAGAATTTGTGCTGACTTATGAAGACAAAGAGGGAGACTGGATGCTTGTTGGAGATGTTCCATGGGAGTATGTCCTGTCACTTTGCTCCTCATGCACATTGGCAACTGAAATACACCTAATTATTCTTTATAAAATGTGTTGGAAAAAATCAACAGATACATAGCACTTTATGTCTGAACTTTGTTATCTTAAAGTGAAAAATGAATAGGAGAAGCTGGGGATTATATTTATCAATATGAATTGGCAATTTGGTTCTTACTTGGCTTCATAGGAATCAGTAATTGTTATAATGCAGTTCCCTCTGTCCTTTCTGGCTGATTTTGTAGAACGCACAACATTCTGCTGTATGGAAACCGATTAAATGTACCCGTGTTTATCATATGGTCGGCTTATTTGTTTCAGGATGTTTATTAGCTCCGTCAAGAGACTACGAATCATGAGGACATCTGATGCCAATGGACTTGGTACATGTAAGCGTGAGTCACTTATGCTCCTCGTACAGATTAAAACTGACATGCTGACTAAATTATTTGTTGAATTTCAGCTCCAAGTTTCATGGAAAGAAATGGAAGACAGAGGACTAAGCCTATATAGGTCAGATAAAGAAGCCCCTTATTGGAAGGATGAAGTACAGAAGGAAATTATAGTGGATTATAAAATAATTTCTCAGTAACAAACTGGTCATGTGTATGTGACCTTATTGGCTTTTTTTTTTTTTTACCTCACTGGTTACAGTGTTTACCCCACTCTCTGGGAGGAGAGACGTTTTGGTAGATTATGGAAGATGCTGGTATATGTCATACACTGCAATCTTCAGAGGTAGTTGTGAGTATGGATGTGTCCACTTATACTGTATTATGATTATCCTGAAACAGATGAACACTAATGTAGTTGAAAGGAAAGTTTGCAAGGTTCATATTTGTTGGTTTTGATAAAAGATTTCATTGCTTCATGCTAAGTTGCTTGGATATGGGTACGGGTGTCCGACATGGGTGCAGATCTAGATGTCGGATACTTCAAGATGTAAACCGTAAGATTCCGGGATACAGATCCTAGTGCAGGGATCCGGCTAAAAAAATATCTTTAAATTATGAGAAATTTTGTAGAATACTTAAGTATAACTAGTAACGTATGGATTTCTTTTTTATTCTCAAGTTGTAGATTAGTTAAAGATTGATTTCCTAGATAAGATATGCTATTTTCTTTCATTTTACCCTAGTATTAGTTCTGATTTCGGAAATCAAATTGTATCTTGTCTCAAATTTTTCCCTTCATCATGGTCCAAGTACTCAAAATTGTTTGACCAGATTCGGTACGGATCCCATACCCACACCGATACTAGTGTTGTGACGACACGCACACTGCCATGTTGGAGCGACTTAGGCTTCATGTTTGTATTTCAATTTTTTGTCTGCTCCCAAAGTATGCCTGCAGCTATTGCTTGGAGAAGATATCTTAAATTATTTGATTGTCTTTGGTGTGGAACAAAGTATAGCTTAGCCACGGAGGCGTGTGTTGGAATTGTACATTTTGCAATGCTGGTGGTAACCTTCCTTGGGTTCTTATATTTGCATATTAACAAAGTTGGATAACCTACATGTTTCCATCAAAAAATAAACAGAGAAAAGGGCAAAATAGAGAACCCATTGTGAGGAGGAATATTTGGATAATCTGGAATTAGATACTTATAGTTTGATTGAGTTGATTTTCTCCTCCTTAGGGCTCGTTTGGTTAGGAAACAAGTTATCCCACGATTAATTAATCTAGATTAGTTATCCCGTGATTGTTATTCCACCCTTCCATAGAGATAAAAATAATACTATAATCCCGGGATAACCAATCTCTGTATTAATTATCCTAATCAAACGTGGGATAAATTCATCTCAAATTTAATCTCAGTATTAATTATCATCAACGAGCCCTTAAAGATAGTTTTGTCCTTGACACTACCATGCGTAGAGAAGTTAGGCTTACATCAAAGATGTCAATCTCGTTGGTTTCCAAAAGTCTTATAAGATCAATCTCATAATCTGACGTATTTTGAGCAGGAAATCTTCATAATGTTCTCTTCAAGAATGCATGTTTTTCCTCAGCCATTACAAATTATTAAACGACTCCTTGATTTGAGTTGGTTCTTCATAAAGTTCCAGATTTTGATTAGAGAATATCTCTATGTTATGACTTAAAACTCTGTTATGTGATCAATAACTTTTTCTTACATGATCAAAAAATTAGTAAAACGTCACTTGCAGCAGGAAGAATGCTGCCTGTACTGCCTTAAATTCTACACATACAAGAATCAATGTATCAACTTCTAAATACAAGTCAAATGCTACATGAAAATTACAAATAAAATGGACTCAAAGGGACATGACTTCTCTTCTTACAGAAGGCCATTTACAGGTGATGTACTGAATACTGGCTTATCTTTGTCAGTAGTAGCAGGACTACTTCCATTGTTGCTACTGCTTTTTCTTCGCGGCTTTGCCTCTTCGAGCATTGTCAAAACATCTCTCATAGACGGTCTGTCCTTGGGGAGTTTGGCTATACATAGAATTGCTATCCTTAAAACTAACAACATTTCTTCTTGAACGTGTTGTATCGTTCCTACATTGGGGTCTAGAGCTTCTTCTAAAGATTTATTGTCTCGGATCTTCATTCGAAACCATTCTACAATGTCAACAGATTCCCCGAATTCAGGATCTAGAGGACGCTTTCCAGTTAGGAGCTCCATGAGAACTACTCCATAGCTGTAGATATCGATCTTTTCATCCACTTTCAGTGTGTATCCGTACTCTGCAAAGTCATCATTCAGATAAATGATTGTCAAATATTAGCAAAGATTATAAGTATATATTAAGATTTTACTAAACTAGGCTGAAAATTTTGAAGGACTAACCGGGGGCTATGTATCCATAAGATCCAGCAACCATAGAAACTGTTTCATTCTTTTTGAGCATCAATCTTGCTAAACCAAAATCTGCAATTCTTGCCTCAAGATTTGCATCAAGAAGTATGTTATTTGACTTTACATCACGGTGAATAACTGGTGGATGGCAATCATGATGGAGATAAGCAAGGCCTTGTGCCACTCCAAGTGCTATGTTGTATCGAGTGACCCAATCGACTAGCAATCTCCCTGCTGCTTGTTTACCATGTAAAGCTTCTCCAAGGCTTCCATTCTGCATATACTCATATATTATCATTGCATCACGATTGTTGTGAAGGAACCCCAGAAGCCTGACAATATTCCGATGCCTCAATTTTCCAAGAACGTTCACCTCACCTACGAGATCTTCACTACCCCCCATCTCAATATCAGTTCCAGATTTCCATAGCTTCTTTACTGCAACAACCGTATTCTGGCGTTGCATTTCAGCTTTGTATACAACCCCTGTTGCTCCCATTCCAATGACATTTGACTCTTTAAGGCAAGCCAAGATGTCATTACTAGTGAATCCTAGCCTCTGGAATGCCATCAACCTCCACGGCCATTCTCCACTGCTCATCTCAAACCTCTGTTCGAAACAACTTCCACTTTCATTCCATCTCTTGTATAGAGACCTTGCTCCAAGACTTGCTGTAACAAGAAGTAGAAGAGCTGCTACACCAGTTAGCCATCCTGCAATGATGTGCTTCGCGTGCAAGCTCTTTTCCTTCGATGTGTATGCTGCATTATGAGAACATGGAGGAAGCACACCACCACAGAGACCGGCATTGCCAATCAGGTCATCTGGATTGATTGTTCTGAGCATGCCATTTGCCGGGACAGGACCCTCAAGTTTGTTATGGGAAACATTCAGCGTCTCTAATGCTGGGGAATTGCCAAAGTTGTCAGGTATTCCACCAGTTAAAGAGTTGTTGGATAGATCTAGAACAGCTAATGTGGGCATCATAGAAATTGCTCTTGGAATTGGACCGGTTAACTGGTTGTTTCGAAGGTTCAAAGTTACTAACTTCTCACAGGAAGCAATGCTAGCTGGAAGATCTCCAGTGAAATGGTTTGTGGATAGATCCAGGACAGAAAGAGAAGGGCAATCCTGGAATTGATCCGGGATTTCGCCTACAAGGTTGTTTTCTGAGGCAATGAAATTTTGAAGACTTGGAAGTCCAAGAATGGATGAAGGAATAGAAGACTGAAGGTTATTTTTAGAGACATCAATAAAAGAAAGAGAGGTAGAAGAAGCAAGATCACTTGGAATTTGGCCTGTCAAACTATTGTTTGCTAGTTCCAGCCTTTGAAGTTTCCCAAGTTTACCAAAACCTGCTGGGATCGTCCCGGAAAGAAGATTGTTTTGTATTCTTACACGAACGAGGGACGTGCAGGTTGATAAACCAGATGGAATTGGACCAGAGAAAGCATTGTTGAATAAGATAAGCTTAGTGAGGTTACCTTTGGTGCATAACCCTTCTGGAATAGGACCAGTGAATGAATTGGAAGAAATATCGACCCACTGCAAAGGTGAGGTTTTGCCAAGATCACTTGGCAAAGGACCCGATAAGCTGTTATTCCATAGCTCAAGAACTTGCAGCTGAGGCAAACCTCCAATTCCAGAAGGAACCGAGCCTGATAACCTGTTGGACATCAAATTCAAAAGCTGCAAATTCTTAAGGTCAGCAATCTCAGCTGGGATATCTCCCGAAAGCATGTTATCCGAGAGATCAAGCAGCTGCAATGAAGTCATGCTACCAATCTCTGGTGGAATCTTGCCTACAAGATTGTTCTTGTACAAGAAAATGGTGTCGAGCAGCTTCAGCTTGCCCAACTCAGCAGGAATTTCACCTCCAAGATTGCCAATAGCTAGATCAAGATACTTGAGATTGGTCAAATTTCCAAGCTCAGCTGGAATTCCACCTTCAAAACTATTGTATCCGAGAACTATAGTCTCAAGCGACGATAGCTGCCCGAGCTCTCCTGGAATGTGTCCAGTCAAATTGTTCCCTGAGAGACCTAAAAACTTCAACTTCCGTAAATTCTTGTAAGATTTAGGAATTGAACCTTCGAAGAAATTCCCTCGAAAATCCAAAGTCTCGAGGAATGTTGCATTGCCAATATCCTCAGGAAGATAACCGGAGAAATTATTACTCGAAGCATTCAAATACATAAGCCCTGCTGACATTCCAAGACCAAAAGGAAAGCCATAGACAAAGTAGTTCTGGCTCACATCAATGCTTTTCAATGCAGTGAGATTGGATAAGGTTCTTGGCAATGGTGATGAGAAATCATTGCAGCATAGATTAAGAGAAGTCAAACTCTTGAGCTTTTGAATATCATCAGAAACTTTGCCAGTGAGATTCATGTGTGACAGATCAAGCTTCTCAACTGCACCTTTGGAGTTGCATTCAACTCCTTTCCAGCTGCAGGAAACCGAAACGTTCCATGCAGCTGCATTCTTGGGCACTGTCCAATCACGGAGTTGATCCAATGGATCAATAAGACTTTCTTTAATAGAAAGTAAAATAGACACTTCATCCCTCAACTCAACTTTTGCCTCCACCACCACCTTAGCAAAACCAATGTAACAGTAAAACAAGAACAATAGAAAAATTATAAGCAAATTCATTTTTCCCCCTCTACTTACACTTTCTTTTGCTAGTAATTTCTGTGCTATTGTTGAATCATGATTGAGACAGCGATGAGAGGGAAATGATGGGGCCAGTGAGGTGGGGTATGAGGGAGAAGAAGAAGAAGAAGGTAAGAAAAAAGAGAAGAGTATAGTACTAGTAATATAGTATATAGAATTATTAATGGATTAGTTAGTAAAATACTAAGTTCACATGGGGATTAGTTAACAAAAAGGAGGAGGTCGTGAGATCTTGGGTTCTGCAAAACAGCTGTTAATATGCAAATAATTGACTGGTGAAATGTTTGGACTTTATTATAAGTGACTCCGACATTGAACATGGAGAGTATGTGTTCTTCTTCTTCATGTGTTGCCTCTTTCTACATCAGTTAATTCCTTTTCTCCTTATAGTCAACGTAATTTTGTATCACTAGTTTCGATTTTTTCGATTTATACGCCGGTAGAAAATAAATATATAGAATTTCTAACGCTAGAGAAACTATGATACCGGATTGCTATGGACTTAAATAGAGCGACATGATAGGCAATGATTCACGTAGCCGACTTTAACTTGCTTGAGATTAATACGTAGCTATTGTTGTTGCACATTTACGATTTTCAACTTTGTGCTACTTAATCTGCAGATATATAGTTGAACAATTTTGATAAGATTACATATTTATGTTATGTTGGTATCTACTGTCACAAAGGAGTAGTGAGTGTATTCAAATCGTAGATCTATGTTCATTTATTAGTTCTCTTGCGACTTTTTGTGAGTAAAAGATGGCTTGATTTACCTAAATGGCCGAGTAGCAAAAAGGTGGAAAATCAGAGAATTTAGGGAAAGGCAGCTTTCTTAAGGACAAAGGTATTCTTAACTCATGTGAATGACAAAGATTTCAAGAATAATTACGAGTGAATGTTACTCTACTCTTGTACTCCATTCTTAAAGTTTGAGTTACCCTATTTTATAAATATTAACAAGACCGTACTAGTTGAGAAACATTACTAAATTTTGATACGTGAGCTTTATCTACTCCATAAAAATTACACCTTATTGTACTACATTTCTTTTTTTAATCTAAATTATGACAGTGAAAATAATTTTTGTATTATCAAATATAATTTAATATGTGATTACAAGCTATTTACACTTTTTGCTTTCTAGATCCTCGTTTCCCTATTTAAGACCTCCCTTATGTGCCTTGAAGTTGTACGACTTTTCGGGACAGTTGGCTTGGTTTTGGAAGGGTTCAGGTTGAATTCAGAACACTTAGTTCCATAATTGTAGCCTAAGGTAGCCAAGTTTGACTTGAGTAAACACTTTGAGTAAACGAAGATTTCAATAGGTCCGTATGATGAATTTGGACTTGAACATATGCTCGGATTTGGATTTGGAGGTCTCGAGGTCGACTTGGCTCTTTTTGCCGAAACATGGTAATTTTGGAAGTTTTAGAAATATCTTAAGTTTAACCATGATTTGATTTTATGGCTACCGGGTTCAAATTTTAATATTGAAACTTGAAAATAGGTCCATTTTGTCATTTGGAGCTTGTCTGCAAAATTTGGTGTCATTTTGAGTTGGTTTGATAGGAATTCAGAAGCTCATTTGTGATTTTAACGATTTTTGAGTTTCATTGAAATTTCTATGTGTTTTGATTTCTGATTTGTGGTTTCGGATTTTATTTTGGTATTTTGAGTTTGTGAGCGAGTTCATACGATATTTTTAGGCTTGTGTGGATGTTTGATGTGGAGCCCTAGAGGCTTGGGTGAGTTTTAGACACGTTTCGAATTGGTTTGGTCATGTTTCATAGTTGCTGGTGTTGGGCTGATGTTGCAAGGTCTTGCAAAAGTGAGATTCTGTTCGCATTTTCGAGGCGGGCTGAGGACTGCAAGGTTCGCTTTTGTGAACTGTGGATCGCATTTGCGATTAGGCACCTGAACGAAAGTGACCTTATTTGCAATAAAATAATGCGAAGTCTGGGTCGCATTTGCGACACCCCCAGTGTTCAGCAATTATCGCATTTGCAATGCACTTGTCGCATTTGTGGGGTTCACATTTGCAAACCCTAGGTCGTATTTGCTACATCTGTAGCTCATTTTTTACCTATTTGTTTCGTGACTTAGGCTCATTTCTTCCACTTTTCACTTGGCTCGGGTGATTTGGGTATTGGAGGAGGATTTTCACCAAGCATCATAAGGTAAGTATTTCTACCTATTGTGGGTCAAATACATGCATTATGGATAGATTTTAACATAGAAATTATGAAATTTTAGGATTCTTGTTGAAGAGCCTAGGGTTTAGTAAAAATAAAATTTGACCACGAAATTAGTTATGACTTATGGAATTGGGAACAAGTTATATATTTGAGTTCGTATTGTTATGAGTAACATTTATCTTCGAAAATTTCCAAAATACGGGCACGTGGGCTGGGGGTTGACTTTTGTTGACTTTCTACGCGGGGTTGAAAAATTACTATAATAGATAAATTATGAACTTTTGAGTATATATTGATTGGTTTGTACTACCTTTGACTACTTTCGGCTTGCTCGGCATTTATTTGAGGCAACTAGTGAGTAAGGCCCGTAGATGGTGGCAGTCTTATCTTCAGAGCAGGCGAGCAGATTCACCTCCATTGACTTGGGATCGGTTCATACACCTTTTCTTGACGAAGTATATTCAACCTTCACACACAGAGGAGATACGTGGTTAGTTTTAACGGCTCCGACAGGGTCAGATGTCTGTGACCAACTACGAGACGAGATTCACTAACTTGTCTCATCATGCAGCTATGACACTTCCCATATATGCAGAGAGAGTGTGGAGGTTTATTGCAGGTTTGCACACTGAGATTCATGTTTATATGGACTGAGAAGCAGAGATAGGGACTTCATTCTTCTTGGTTATGGAGATAACTCGGAGGATCGAGCGCATCCGTAACAATAGTAAAAAGTTCAAGTAGAGGGACAAGCGGCCTCAAAATTTTGGTGGATTTATTGGAGCTACGGTTGGGGCCAGGGGTCAGTTCATGAGGGATTATCCTAGCAGGCCCATGCATTCAACACCACAGCCTACTTGAGGTGCTCCAGTATGGCCCAACTTCAATGCTATTCTAAAGAGTACTTACCGCCCACCAGTTATTCAGGGTTCCTCCAGCGGGTATTCCAGTTTATTAGGGCCAGACATAGAGTCAGCAGTTTTCTACTCAGAGAGGTTGTTTTGAGTGTGGGAAAGCTGGTCCATGTTAAGAGGTTTTGTCCCAGACTTCGGGGGAAGGCAGTGTAGCAGGACCACGGGCCCATGATTATTGCACCAGCTGCCGCACCACCCATCCGACTGTCCAGAGGTGGAGGGCAGGTAGGTAGGGGTCGCCTTTGAGGTGGAGGCCAATCAGGTGGCGCTCCAACTAGATTTTATGCCTTTCCAGCCATATCAATAGCAGTCGCATCTGATGTAGTGATCATAGATACTATTTTGGTCTGCCGCAAAGATGCTTCAGTATGATTGATCCAATGTCTACTTATTCTTATGTCTCTTCTCTATTTGATCCTTATATGGATGTATCTCGTGAGTCTTTGGGTGTTCCTGTAATTGTGTCCACGCCCGTGGGTGATTCTATTATTTTGGATCGAGTTTACCGGTCTTATATAGTGACTTTATGTGGTTATAAGACCAGAACGGATCTTCTATTACTCGATATGATTGGCTTAGAGGTTATCCTAGGCATGGACTAGTTGTCTCTGTACTGTCACGCCCCAAAATCGAGGGGCGCGACCGGTGTCCGATCGGGTTGCTCCAGTCTAGCGGACCTGGGTGTCTTTCCTATCCCACGAGTTACCCCATAGTTTCATTGCTCATTAACCAAAAGAATTAGCCATTTATAATTAACAACACTTTTTTACAAAATATACATAACGTACATAGTTAATTAATGAGGTTCGCCACTTTCATCGCACAGCATACAAAATATTTGTACATCAAGCAAAGTGATTTTACAAAGGTCAAAGTTAGCCATACATACCTGGAGCTGAATCCCTCATTAATTCTACTTTCAACTTCACCAAAAAGCCAAGCAACTTCAATCTAGTTCACAAACTAACACATATTTCTTAGAATCAAAGTTCACAATCACTGCTCGAACACATTTTAGGTTATCAACCCTCCTTAGAACAACGCTTTACTTCTACTCAATCCATTTTTACCAATTTTTAGGTTCTAAAAGATATGCATGAATGTTTCAACCTCTATTATCAAGAATCAAAGCATAAGACTTCCCCCCCCCCCCAATTAAACTTGAAAGTTAATGAAAAAGGTTTAGGGATTTTACGTGCAAGCATGGGGATGAAGACACTCACTTAAAATTTCCCGACCCGGATCGTTTTAAGGGATTAATTTGAAGAAGATGACTTTCCCTATCAAGAATCCTCCTCCCACTCTCTTATTTTGTTCAGTAAAGTGGTTAAAAAGAGTGGTTGGGATGTTTTATTAAAAAGGGGGTCGGGTTTAAAGTTTAGGAAATTTGGAGTCCGAGTCGGGTTTGTGGTCACACTTTGCGATCGCAGATATGAAATGCAGTCTGCATAATATACCGCAAAAAGTGTTCCAAAAACCTATTTCCACTGTTTGGGTATGCAGCGGGAAATGCGGCCCGCATACACGGTTTGCGATCGCATAATGGACCGCATTTTTGACCTCAAATTGACTGACTCATTGACTCACTTTGCGGTGCAAANTCACTTGAAATTTTCCGACCCGGATCATTTTTAAGAGATTAGCTTTGAAGAAGATGACTTCCTCTCTCAGGAATCCTCCTCCCTCTCTCTTATTTTTCTTAGTATAGTGATTAAAAAGAGGGTTTGGGGTGTTTTATTAAAAAGAGGGTCGGGTTTAAAATTTAAAAAATTTGGAGTCCGAGTCGGGTCTGCGGTCGCATTCTGCGATCGCAGATACGTAATGCGGTCCGCATAATGGACCGCAAAATGTTCCAAAAACCTTTTTCCATTGTTTTGGTATGTGGCGGAAATATGGTCCGCATACATGATTTGTGGTCCGCGTAATGGACCGCATTTTTTACCTCAAATTGATTGAACCATTGACTCACTCTGCGGTACAAAATACGGTCCGCATATCAGTTATGCGGTCGCATAATGGACCGCATCTTAACCTTAATTTTTAACCAACCACTACCCCCAGTATGCGGTAGGAATGCGGTCCGCATACTGGATCTGCGACCGCATTCTGGATCGCAGAATGGCGCTTCTCTGGGAAACTTGATTTCTTTGATTTTTTAAAAGCTTAGATCAATACCAAGGGTCCGGACCGCCGCGAGCTTGCGAGTCGCGAAGAATTTTACACATTCCTAATGCATATCCAGATCTGGACACCACAAGCTACTAGGTTTTGAGCACAAATTTTTACGGGGCCTTACACGTACCATGCCATTCTCGATTTCCATGCCAAGACTATTACCTTGGCTATGCTAGAGTTGCCTAGGTTGGAGAGGAGATGTTCATCTATTGGCACATCCAGTCGGGTTATTTCTTTCTTGAAGGTTCGACATATGGTCGAGAAGGGTTTTTTGGCCTATCTGCCCTTTGTTCGAGATACTGCTGCAGAGACTCCCACGATAGATTTAGTGTCTGTGGTGCGCGAGTTTTACAATGTATTTCTTGCTGATCTACCAGGCACGCCTCCGGATCGCGATATCAATTTCGACATTAATTTGGCACCAGGCACTTGTCCTATCTCTATTTTGCCTTATCACATGGCTTTAGTGGAGTTTAGAGAGTTAAAGGAGAAACTTCAAGAGTTGCTAGAAAAAGGATTCATCGGGCCAAGTATCGTCTTGGGGTGCACCAATATTATTTGTGAAGAAGAAGGATGGGAGTATATAGATGTGCATTGATTTCCGCCAGCTGGACAAAGTCACCATCAAGAATAAGTACATATTGTTGCGTATTGGTGATTTGTTTGATCAGCTATAGGGTGCTAGAGCGTTATTGAAGACCGAATTGAGATCTAGGTATCATCAGCTGAAGATTTGTGATACGGATATACTGAAAATGGCTTTCCGGACTAGGTGTGGACAGTATGAATTCCTAGTGATGTCCTTGGGCTAGATTAATGCCACGACAACATTTATGGATTTGATAAATTGGGTGTTCAGGCCATATCTTGACTCATTTTTCATTGTCTTCATTGATGACATATTGATCTACTCATGTAGTATGGAGGAGCACGAGCAACATTTAAGGATAGTGCTTCAGACCTTGCGGGAACAAAAGCTATATGCTAAGTTCTCCAAGTGCGAGTTCAAGTTAGATTCTATGGCTTTCTTGGAGCATGTTGTATCAGGAGAGGGTATTAAGGTGGATCCCAAGAAGATCGAGGCAGTTCAGAGTTGGCCTCGTCCTACCATAGCGACCGAGATCAGGAGTTTCTTGGGGCTAACAGGTTATTATCGTCATTTTGTGGAGAGCTTATCGTCTAACGTAGCTCCTTTGACTAGGTTGATCCAGAAGGGTGCTCAGTTTAGATGGTTCGATGATTGCAAGGCGAGCTTTCAGAAGCTCAAGACTGAATTGACTACAAACCAGTGTTGGTTTTGCCCATCGGTTTGGGGATGTATACGGTGTAGTGCGATGCTTCATGCATTGGTTTGAGTTGTGTATTGATGCAGGAGGGGAAAGTTATTTCATATGCTTCGCGTCAATTGAAGCCCCACAAGAAGAATTACCTTGTGCACAATTTGGAGTTGGTTGCGATAGTTCATGCTCTGAAGATCTGGAGGCATTATCTTTATGGGGTGTAGTACGAGGTGTACATCGATCATTGCAGTTTGCACTATCTGTTTAACAGAGAGATCTTAATCTGAGGCAGCACAGGCGGCTTGAGTTACTGAAGAATTATGATATTACCATTCTCTATCACCGAATAAGGCAAATATGGTCGTGGATGCCTTGAGTAGAAGGGCCGAGAATATTGGTAGTTTAGCATTCATTTCAGCAAAGGAGAGGCCATTGGCGTTGGACATTCATTCCTCAGCCAACCGACTTGTGAGGTTGGATATTTCAGAACCCAGTTGGGTTCTGATATTTGTTGTGGTTCAGTTTTCTTTATTCGAGCGGATCAAGGCTCGCTAGTATGACGATGCACACTTGCTAGTTCTTAGGGAGACGGTGCTACAAGGTGATGCCAAGAAGGTTATTATTGGAGATGATGGTGTTCTGTGACTCCAGGGTCGCTTATGCGTTCCTAATATTGATGGCCTGAGGGAGACGATTCTAGAAGAGGCGCAGAATTCGCATTATTCTATTCATCCAGGTGCCACGAAGATATATCATGACATAAGGCAACATTACTGGTGGCGGCGAATGAAGAAGGATATATTTGAGTATGTGGCGAAGTGTTTGAATTTTCAGAAGATTAAGCACGAGCACCAGATGCCAGGTGGCTTACTTTAGTAGATGTTTATAGCCGAGTGAAAGTGGGAGATAACATCAGTCTAGCATTGAGATAGCTCCATTTGAGGCCTTGTATAGTCGACGATGTCGTTCGCCTATCGGATGGTTTGAGCCCGGCAAGGCTAGATTATATGGAACTAATTTGGTAAGGGCTTCAAATAGGGTAAAGTTGATTCAGGAGCGACTTCGCCCAACTCAGCCCATCTGGAAGAGTTACACAGCTCAGAAAGCACGTGATTTGTCATTTATGGTGGGCGAGAACATTTTTTTTGAAGGTCTCACCGATGAAGGGTATTGAAGGGTATCATAAGGTTCGGAAAAAAGGGCAAGATGAGTCAGAGGTTCATTGGTCCATTCAAGGTGTCGGAGCGAGTTAGAGAGGTTGCATACAAGATTTCTTTGCCTCCTAGTCTATCGGGAGTTCATCCGGTACTACATGTGTCTATGCTTTGGAGGTACCATGCCGACATGTCCCACCGTTGGATTAAAGAACGGTTTAGATAGATGAGAGCTCGGGTTATGAGGAGGATCCAGTTGTTATTATGGATATGCAGGTCCGCAAGTTGAGGTCTAAGAAGATTTCAACAGTGAAGGTCGAGTGAAGGGTTCAACCAGTCGAGGAGGCGACTTGGGAAATCGAGGATGACATGCGGAGCATATATCAACACTTATTCGGAACTTCATGATTCTAAACTTGTTTGAGGACGAACATTTATTTAAGAGGTGGAGAATGCTACAACCCGATCAATTATTTTGCTTTTTAGATCTTCATTCCCCTATTTAAGAACTCCTGTATGTGCCTTTGTTGTTTTATGACTTGCGAGGCGGTTGATTTGGTTTTGGAAGGGTTCAAGTTAAATTGGGAACAAGTTATATATTTGAGTTCGTAATGTCATGGTAATATTTATCTTCAAAAAAATTCGAATCCAGACACGTAGGCCCGATATTGACTTTTGTTGACTTTCCGAGCGGGGTTGAAAAATTACTCTAGTAGATAAATTATGAACTTTTGAGCATATACTGATTGGTTTGTACGACCTTTGACTAGTTTTGGACTGCTCGGCATCGATTGAGCCAATTAGTGAGGTTTGAGTGTCGAGTAGTAAGCTTGGATGCGAGGTAAATCTCTTACCTAATCTTATACGAGGGAATTATCCCTACGGGTACTTTAATTGTTGTGTTCTATTTGTTGTGGACGTTACGTGCATACAACGTGATGAGAGCCCATGCGTAGCTAGATTCATGCTTATGTCTGAGTAGATTAAATCCACATCATGCCTTAAATGCGCTATGTGACTTCAACTTGTTTGTTTAATTATTTGAATTTATGATTGAGAGTGAGACAAGAATAAATCAACTGACTGAGCATTTTACTTGGGATTCTTGTGAAATAGTTGACGAGTGGCAGTCTCGTATCATCTCGACTCGCATGTATCTTGGAGAGTGAGAGAGTTTCACTACTCTTATGAGATCGGGCCGTTCGGTCCAGCAGGATTGTAATACTATCTTATGGGACTGGTCCATTCGCCTCGGCAGCGTCGTAAGTTACTCTTATGAGATCGGGTCATTTGTCTTGGCAGACTCGTGCGCAACACTTGAGTTTTGATTTGGTATTAATACCAATTGATCTTGTGTCTTCGAGGGATGTTATGGCATTTAGTGACTTCGTAATAATTCGTGTTTGGAAAATTTATTATTAGTGTTTATCTGCCTCGTTGCTACTCCATACCTGTCTACTTTATGCACTTATTTATTTGACCACTAGTAAGTATCAAAGTCGATTCCTCGTCACTATTTTTTAGAGGGTAGACTTGATACTTACTGGGTACGCATTGATTTACGTACTCATACTACACTTCTGCAATAATTATGCAGGTATTGAGACAGGCACTTCAGGTGGTCATACGAGCGCCTAGACGCACTACACGGGAACTTAGTGGTGAGCTGCCTTCCATGCTTTGATCTGCAGCACCCGGAGTCTCCTTCTCATATTTATTATTTTTGTCTATTTTATTCCAGGCAGTTAGTGTTTTGTATATTCTTCTAGATTGCTCATGCACTTGTAACACCGAATTTTGAAGGTTTCTAGTGGATGTTCACAGTTGAACCTAATATTGTTATCATTTTGCTTTGTGTAGCATTCATACTTGATAATTTGGCAAAGAAGAACGTATGTTTCTATGAGTTCCAGATTTAATTCTATTTATTGATAAAGTTTCTGGTTTTAAAAGTTAAAATGAATAATTAATTTGGTGGCACAAGCGTTGGCTTGCCTAACAACATCGTTGGGCACCAACAAGATCTATTATGAAATTTGGATCGTGACAATCATTCCCTCACTTTATGTTCAATTGAGGATCTTGAACCAAGGAACTGTTTTTCTAAGAGAGTGACTCCCAACCTTTCTTCTCACACAAAAACATAATGTAGGGTGAATAAAATCAATAGAAAGTTAGCTAAACCAAATAGTACCAGATACAACTAAGTTAGAGCACAAAGACGAACAGAGGAGGAAATGGATAGATAAAGTAGGGGGTATGTCTGAGGCCACCAACTGTACCTTTTCATTTAAAAATAGAGTAAAACAAAGGCCAAAACATAGTAAATTTGAAAAAAATTCACATGGAACCATGTGAGGTATTTTATTATAAAAATAGTGAGTGGTGTGTCACTTTGTTATGTGATGCTTCTTGGCTTCTCAAGTAGTGAAGAGTGGTGAGGTATTTTGTGTATGGAGGCCATGTGAAACTGCAGCTTCCTTGTCCATTTCTCTTTCCCCATTATTAGAGAGAAATAAAGCTAAATTATCTTTTTAATGCTACTCCATAGAATGACTTTTTTTCCAGTCCGTTTTAAAAAGGATTAATATTTTTTAAGGATTGTTATAGGTTTTACAAATGTCATTTTATTTTAGTGACATCGTCCTATAGAAATGACATGATATATTGAAGTACTTTTGACAGGTAATTAAATTTTGTGCTAGTCAAATATCGTCATAAAAAAAAAATGAAGATATTATTTTCAAAAATATATGTGACTTTTATGATATTTTATGAATATTTAGAATGTTTAACGAGTATGACTGATGATAGGCTATAATTATGTATTTTAGCCGATTATTACATTATAATTCATTGTACTTCAGTTGAGTTTGCGCTTTAATCGATAGTGTTTTGCACTAGTTGTGTGTTTTATACCTTGTAGGAGTGATTCCGAGCTATGTAAATGTTATGAAATGACTCAAGTGATTTGGAGCTTTGAAGTCTGAGTAAAAGCCCAAGAAATTAAGTCGGGATCATGTTCGGAGACCAACGGATGATAGTTAAAAACGAACGAAGAATCAAGTAGGCATATTGCGCACTGTCTAGTAAAATGCACATAACTTTTCGCTTAGAACTCCATTTAGGCTCCATAATATATGGTTGGAAAGGTAATTCAAAGAGCTACAATTTTTATATTTTAAGTTTTCCCAAATTCCAAACAGTCCGCAGTCAGGTCTGTAGCCGCGGACAGAACACTATGCAAAATCCGCGGTCAAATTCGCGGCCGCGGACGTCCTGACCTGGAAAAGTGTCATTTTTAGCGTAGGAGAAGGTATAATTGTTTGGGACCGACCCTACTTGGTATATATACATGAGAAAAAGTTATTAGCACATTTGACATAATTTAGACCTAAGGAGGCTAAGGAGACCGAGGATTCGACCTAAGGAGACAAGAACACACTGAGAGCAAGGTGGAGAATTCTTCTACGAGTTTTTCACTTCCTTCTTCCTATTTCCATTATTGGTTATGAATTCTAGTATTGTATTTATGCATACTATTATGAATAGCTAATTTGTTATCTAGGGTTTTGATGGAACCTTTTGCATGATGAATTCTTGTTATGTTTTTATATAATTGAGTCGTTGGATTTCTCTACTTGTTTAACTACGTGTTTGTTGTTGTTGATTGAATGACCATCAATTGTCTGTGCCTATTTAGTGTGTACTGCTCGAGAGAGAGTATATATTTAGGTAGTTGTTGAACAACATCACTCCTAACGTATCTGAGAGATTAATATTCAATACGGAGGGTTTAAAGGTATAATTAGAGATAATGAAACCTTGGTGCGATCATAGTGAGCGTTGAATTAGTGCTAGCTAGTGTAGTTCGAGAGAATACATCTAGTAAATTGTGGTAGTTGCTCGAGAGAGAGCTACGACACTCAGAGTACTCACGATCGGTGGAGAATACTTAGGCAAAATTATAGAAGACGTAGCGAGAAGGATTCCGATTATTGGGGAATCATAACTCTAGACCTCCTAATCTTTTCTCTAACCCTTAGTATCCCTAGTTTTTAATTTACTTCTTTAATTTGTTAGTCGATTAGTTAGACATAAAAATCTTAATATTATAACTTAGAAATTGTCGAGCTTATATTCCGAGTGAAACCTTAGTTTTCAGTGGGATTCGGCTCCAGACTTTTTGACCGGATTATATTTGCAGCGACTGCTTATCCTTTTTAGGCCTAGAGTTGGGCGTGATCAATGGCTAATATTAAGTTTAATGCACTTCATATATATATATATATATATATATATATATTCAATAAATACATTGATGTTCAAAATCATACTGAAGATCGAATACTTTGACCGTCTTGCTACAAATTTTATGATTCGGTTAGGGGTGTACAAAGGAAACCGACAAACCGCACAAATCCGATAATCCAAGTCAAACCAAGAAAAAAAACCCGACTATGGTTTGGTTTGACTTGGTTTGGTGTGGGAAAAAAAACTCAACTATAATTGGTTTGGTTTGGTTTTAACTAAAGAAAGTCAAACCGAAACCAAACCAACTCAACATTACATATATAGAAATTTTAGATATATTTAATATATAAATATACTTATTGTGATGTAATTTATAAATATTTCTAAAAAAAATTCATAATTTTATCTTTTAAAGTATTATTTTTGGACTTAGAATTTTTAATGATCCAATAAGTTTTATAGCAATTAACATTAGTAAACTAAATAATGATAACAAAAGCCTAAACCAATATCAAATCAATACTAATGTTAACAAAAGACATTCAATTCAATACTATGAACGGGAATATATTGATTATTTATATTTTATTTTGCAATAATTTAGATAAAAAATCCATAATTTTTTTTTTATTTTTCTTTATTAGTGTTTAGTCATGTGATTAACACTCCCTTGTAAGTCTATTTATTTTATCATGACTTATTACTTTTAGATTATGTTTATTTTTATTATAGCTTTTTAATTAGCAATATTTATATTACATAATTTTATTGTCTTTATTGTCGAATATTTTAGTATAATGCCATGACACATTTCATATTTGTATTATTTTCTTGAAAAATATTTTATATAGTTGTATCTTACTAGGATTAAAGAAATATTTTGAGCAAAATTTATATATTTTGTTCTACAAAGATTTTACCGGAAAAAAAAAATCGAAAAAACCCGAAAACCCGAGAAAAATTGAGAGCGAAAAATCCGAATTTTATTGGTTTGGTTTGGTCTTTCGATTTAATAACCCGATATAATTAATTTGGTTTGTTAATTATAAAATCCGAACCAATCCGGCCTATGTACACCACTATGGCTGCGTATCCAACCTGTATATGTCAAAAGATGTGTTCTTAACTTTCAAAATCATGAATTTTTTCAGTCGTTCAACGCAGTAATAACTAGACTAGTAAGAAGTGAATAACACATGATAATTACAAAAGTGTATATAATACATGTTTTTTTTATTATTAATATAGTAGCGTACTTATTCGATATTAACATTCGGTGATCTAATCTGTTTGGAGAAAATAAATTAGATAATGATGGAAAATGAGTATTCTCAATGATTTGATGATGGATGGGTTTAAGGAGTGGGAGTGGGAGTGAATAGCTGTATCCACATGGGTTTATGTAATGTGTCACCAAATATCTGGAAAAAATAAATGAAAATCACAGTGGCTACATATGTGGCACATGCTTGGCTAATGAACACACTCACTCACATGTTACATCCCTTCAAAAGGATTAGGAAAATAAACGTCAAAACGATGTGCAAATTTATGGTCATTGAATTGTCTCAAAAAAAATTAAAAGAAAACAGTTAATCACACATACTATTCACATTAAATAATGAACTGTGTTAAAATAATTAATCACACATATTATTCATATTAAATAATGAACTTTTAATTCCTTGTTATCGTCTTTCTATTTCCAAAAGAAATTCTTTGGGCAAGCGGCGGAAGGCATCTTTCGGCTAATTTAATATTAAGGCTTTATTAATTATGATTACATAAAGCAAATCAAACTGTACTACAATTCTTAACTTTTATTTTCATTATATATATATATATATAATATTAGCCTGAGATGAATTTAATTTTTTTTTTATGATGTATCCTACTATCCTGAATTGAAATTGAATGACAAAATATAATTAATGAGAATTCCCCAATTGATGTGGTGTTATTGAGTCGGCAAACATTGGTATATTTCATTTTCGTCTTGGTTCATTTTCGTGTCAACTTCACCAGGTTGAGACTTCCAATTTGGTTTATATCGATATGATTCAGATAGCTTCGGGATCAAAGTTAATTATATTTCAATGGATCCCACAAATTCAATCTAGTCATCAAAAAACTTGGAAAATCAATGTATTTATTAAGCAACCTTTCATGAGATACACATTTGACAAATGGGAAAATAAAACATACCCATCATAGTTCATTACTCAAGGAAAAAAATAAAATAAAAACAAGTTCAAATCAATTATGTTCAGTTTACAAGTTACCTGACAAACAATTTGACTTTTCCATGTTGCCTTACTAAAATATATGTAAAGCAACAATATTCTGAATATAAGATTCCTAATAAAATCACCTCATATTCAGGATTTACACCGAGGCAGATTCACAATAAGCACTCCCTCGTGAGTCTCAAATACTTCTCCCCCTCAAAAGCTTGAGAAAGTGATCAACTACAATGCTTTAAAACACGAGGCCGATGCACTCGACTAGAGGTGAGTAGCACAAAGGAAACAAACTACAGTACTGATTGCCTGGAGTGAACAAATTGCCTTGGGCCGTAAAAATCACCCAGACAGTATAACTTGACACGGGCTACTAGTCCTCGACGAAAAAAGGACCAAGGACCGACACATGAACATGTAGTTTGATTAGCCACATGTTAGACGATATAACCTAATTTATATGCTTGTTAATCTCAGATAAATTTACCAACCCCCATTACCCTGTGACACATTCTTCAGGGAGCAGCTAAATAGCCGGGGGCTTGGAAGTCTATAATCCCAAAATGAATGCGTGTATCTCGGACCAACTGGAGACAGTGTAAAGAATGCCAGACATTCCCTTCAAACCACCTTCAGCTAGTTCCCTCTGTTTTGTTACCAAGCCGGAGAACAATGGAACAAAAGAAATGCCAAACTGTTCACCTAGTCTTCTAAGGCCAGCACTCAGACCAATCACAATCCCCACATCTGCATTGAGCAGGCAGAGCAAGTCACCGACCGAGCCTCCAACATAAACTGTAGTATGTTTGCCATTACTGTCACGGGACTTCAGGATGTCGTTAAAGGCTTGAAGCTTGTCCATAGGAGATTCCATCTTCTTAATCATGTCACCAGTAGTAACAGATCCTTCATAAAGTAATTCATTTGAGTGCACATTTAACACTGGTAAGATCCCTGCTGATGGAAAATGGAAGAGGATGTCAATATAGCTTCTAAGTTAAACAAATCAATCTATAACAGACCGAGAAAATTTCTAGATATCACAGTTTTGCTTTGAGAGCAGGAGATCCCTGCTGATGGAAAATGGAAGAGGATGTCAACCAATAGCTTCTAAGTTAAACTTAATCAATCTATATCCGACTGAGAAAATTTCTAGATATCACAGTTTTGCTTTGAGAGCAGGAGACCGCAAGAAATATCCACATCACAGCCTAGTTCCATTACAAGTTCTTTGTTTATCTCATTAGTGCTCACATCTACTCAATTTGATTAAATCATAGCATACCAGACATGAATTATCAACTAACCAAGCCATTCTTATATCCCTGCGTGCATTTTGTACAATTTTTGGGTTACAAATGGATTAAGTTATATTTTCCTGCTTGGATGACATTCAACCCATTAATATGTTATGAACTGGAGACGTTTTCCTTGCTTTGTGTTGTGCAGCAATGTATATCTTTCTAGATAACGAGTTAATGGAGTGCTAAGGTACTTGCTAGCTGTTTTTGTTTATCAACCTTCGAAGATGCCTAATAGTCTCTACTTGTAAACTTTCTCCTTCAATGAGATGCCTAATTATCTTCTCTAGTAAACTCTCTATCTTCATTGGAATCTCTCATGGGCTTATCTTAAAGTAGTAATTTATAACTTGAGATATCCACTCTTCACCCCTCAAAAGCTTTAATGAGTATGCGTTTTTATGAGATGATGCCTGATATGAAAATATAGAACTCAATGAAGTGCAAGATTTGGCAATGAGCTGAAACAAGCATACCTGATGAAAAGGCTGATCTGATGAGATCTCCGGACCAACAGTAT
Organism: Nicotiana glauca; assembly: GCA_026770625.1. Taxonomy (NCBI): domain Eukaryota; kingdom Viridiplantae; phylum Streptophyta; class Magnoliopsida; order Solanales; family Solanaceae; genus Nicotiana; species Nicotiana glauca. Next base: position 82,603 of record MU672247.1, read on the forward strand.
GACAATACATGAACATCTGCATGCAAGTTTTCACTTCTAAGTATTTCTTGAAAAATGTTTTTGCAACCATTTTGAAAGATGAGGCGTTCCCCAGCCCGTTTTATGTCTTCCTGACTCAACCCTCTTAATACACCAGAATGAACCACCATATCATTTGCTCTACTTTCAAAATCAGACAGCTGCTCTAGTGCTTTACACAGACCCTCATAATCAAATCTCCCAACTGCCATGAATTTGGAGATATCTTAGGGCTTCTCATTGTCGTGACACAAAGAGGTATCTATTAAAAGAACAGATGAAGACTACGTACGTGTTTCACTAGGTATGATGCTTTCCATGCATTGTTCGTATTCCTCAATATACTTGCTGGAAAGATTGCTCCAAGTGGCCCGAAGATCAGCTGCAGAAACACGAGGGTACAGGGTTTCACAATCATCTAGATCACTCTTTGCTGCTGCTATGATGGCAACATCAGCCAAAAGGGCAGATGAATCAACAGCACTGCATGTCATGTCAAAATCGCAAAACATGGTAAGATTGCATCCTGCTGGTTCTTGGACTTGAGAAATGGGGGTTACAGTGGACTGGGTAATTGGCTGAGCAGAGATAAATTCCAATTCAAGCTTCATAGCTTGGTGATACAGCCTTTCCACAACATCAAGTTCTTCGCCAGTCAAACAAACACTTAGTTTATCCAGTAGGTCCTCAATCCTTGAAGCATATGCCTAAGCACAGAACCATTACAAGGGAACGGTTAGACAAATTTCAACTACAGAATACAATTTGTATTTGGATAAGAAACCAAAATGAAAAATAATGCATTGCTCAAAAACCAGACACACCTCAAAACTTTCTGAACATAGACAGTCAATCCATCTCTCATAGATGTTATTGTTCTCTTCAGGGACCAAAACAGACTTAATCTCCTTGCTAAGAAAGCTGTAAAGCCTCATACAGGGTGCAATTGCACTAAGTGCATAAGCCGCAAGCCTTGTCTTCTCAAAAGGGGTCACAATTTTGCCGGTAAACTTTTCCCCTTCAACTTTTCCTGCTGCTGTGGCCAGCAAAAAGTCAGTGTATCTAACTGTGGCACTGTCACAAGTGCTATTATTTGGAAGTTCAAAGCCCCATTCCTGCATTATGATGTATCTGTTAAAAGCCGTAGAATCGACATCGCTGATAAATAATACTAATAACATGGACACCTCTAAATGCTGTTATGGTTAATGCAAGAACAGCTGCTCTTTGGACTTTGTCCTTCCTTATAAAGAGATTCTAGATCGGTTGAATAGGTTCGGAGAAGTGGGCACAAGCCCATTAAATCGCTGGACTCTTGCTCTTTGTTGTATTACACTTCACAACTTATGGGCATATTTACGAGTAAAATTCTGACTCTAAAATTCTTCTAGCAGTACAAATTTGCACTACTATAACCTACTAGATCAACTATTGATCCAGTAAATTTCACGTTCCGTTACACTACCCTTTTCGATTAGGGTAGGACAAGAGATAAGATTTGGGGGTTTGGGGGGCACCAGCAGAGGTAGGGGTAACTCTACACACCAAGACTTAGGCATATGAGAAAAAATCACCTAATCTTTTATGTCTCTGCTTGGATTCGAACCCTGATCTCAAAGGTCTTCACTTGTTTTATTGACCACTGGGCTACAACCTTTGGATGCATCTCAATCTTTCGCCTTTCCTCAATCAGGAGATGAAAAAGAATGAAACCGAAATTATATACTCCCTCCTTTTTAATTTATGTGAACCTAACTGACTAGGCATGGGGTTTAAGAAAAGAGAAGACTTTTGAACTTGTGGTATAAAATGAGGTTCGTATATTTTGTGTGGTTATAAATCATTGCATAAAAGTAAATTATTTCCCAAATACGGAAAGAGGTAATTCTTTTTGGCATGGAATAAAAAGGAAATAAGTTCACATAAATTGAAACGGGGATAGTATGTGATATTAGTCACTCAGACCTTGAGTTAGAGAAAATTTGTGTGTGATCCTCTAGCAATTAACCAAATAGTGTCATCTATTTATGAAACTGAATTACCAATTCATATTAATTTCCCAAGTTAAAAATCCAACAAGAGACCCATCTATTACATGCTTTTAAATAGTTAACCTGAATTTCGATATGAACAACTAACCGATTACACCTCAATCACAAACTAGTTGGACCAACTATATATAAACCTTAAGCATCCACCTGTTCTATTCGTGCCTATCTATTGGCCTTTTAAGACAATTGGGGGTTCTCGAAAACTAAAAGATGTCCAAAAGCCACACTTATTCCTTTGCTAATATACAAGTCTCAAGTCAGACTAACAAGACTATGTAATAACAACCACTACACCTTAATCCAGACAAGTTAAGAACATCATTTTCTTCCATTTTGATTTACTCTATCAATTCATATGAACATAGACAGAAGAAACCAGGAATTTCAGGTCTAGCTTACCCGCACAAGATCATCTTGATCTTTAAGCTTCCTCAAGACACGCTTTCTCAAATCACGGATAGCTTCCTTGTCTTCGTCGTCATCAGCAAAATCCTCCGCCAACTCATAACTGCCAAAAGCAAACAGTTAATCAATAGATTCAATAGAACTCCTGATAGATTTATCTTTTTTATAACTATAAGTATATATATGAATTAAAAAAGTGGGGGCTTACGCCTTAGCAAAAGCTTGAAGGAAATAGACATCTTGAGAAATACAGTGAAGAAATGATTTAGAATCCAAAGTCCCAGATGCCAAACACACAATAAAAGGAGTATAAAGAGCACAAAGTGATTCGTTCTTGAACTTGACCCAAAGCCTCTTTGCTATCCCACCATCATCTGAGGTTGCTTGGAATCCTTCCATATCTAATCTTAGCTTCTAACAAAAAGTAGCAATACTTAGTTGCTAAAAAAGGATGTGAATTTTGTAAACAACTTTGACCCTTCAGTTCAGATTTATCTAAACACCTATGTTTATGGGATGTAACTTAGTCAAGATTTTGGGTCGAAAAGTAGCTAAGTTTCCTTGAAAGAGTCGAAAAGGGTGTGTGTGTAATTAGAGACGTGAGAAAAGTGGGTTGTTTTTATAGATTTGGGTTCTCGCTACAAATGGGAATGCGCGTTTGTGTAGTGAGAAAGATTAAAGGAAGAGGACTAAGTCTGAGTAGGACACTCACGGATTAATGGGTAAATTCAATTCAAAGGTCGACTCTTTTGACAAAAGAAAGAAGACTGTAGAGATGAAGAAGAAGGAGAGGAGGAGAGGAACCGTGACGTGTTGAAGAAAGCAAGGAAAGAAAGAAGCGGGTGCGTGGGTGGGTGACTGGGTGTTGGGACAAAAGGGATTAATTGGGACAGCTAACGGCGCGCTAAATGCGGTGTCAAGTTGCAGAATACGTGAATATAATACGGAATACCTAATACTCTACTTTCATTGAAACTGCCCACCGCTTCCTTCTTTTGTGTCTCATAACTAGTATTTTTTTGTCTTATATTTTTGTAAATTTAAAAATATAAAATTGGGATCCACAAATTAATTATTTGAGACTTTGAGTCTCATTTTTATCTCATAAATTTATGGATCCCAATATTATACTTTTGGATCAACGAAAATTTGAGTCCATAAAATTATGAGACAAAAAGATGACTCATGCAATTAGCGTAAGTTGTGTGAGATAAAAAATAAAATTTCCCAATATCGAATTCAATAGAATGATTTCACACAAATCAAATCATTCATTAAATGTCCATATTAATTACAGATTGTTAATATCAAATAAAAGGAAAAAAATGAATAATATGTTAAGTTGATCAATTTACAAACACCAAGCAAGGAAAAAGGGATAAACGCATAGAGGTATCGGAAGATTGATCCAAGTAATATAATCTTAATAGTTAAAAAATTCAAGTGAGAAAACATTTCAGTTAATTAATTGATAATTGTTCTATGCAAATTTATGAAATTAATGCAAGATGACTTAAAGTAGTGCTTTTCTTACGACATGTTTGGATAATTGTTCCCCGTCGTTTTATAATATATTATATTGTATTGTATCGTATTGTACCGTATCGTTTTATGAATACAATGTTTGAATAGATTGTATTGTTTGTCATTGTTAAATAATATTTTGCTGTTTGGTTTGATTGTATCGTATTACTGTAACTGATAAATTTACTAAAATACCCTCAATTATTTAAATATTGAATTTATCAAAAATTATGCATAAAAGAATTTTTAAAAAATAAAACAGAAGAAGGCAAAACACCTTAATAAAGCAGAACAGAAGAAGGAAAAACAAAGGAGCACAACTAATTAGAATTGAGTTAAAAGCAAATTAGGAGAAAGAGTAAAAGAGAAGGCGGCAAAACACTTTTAACGTTGGCGGCATAAGTAATGAAAAAAACAAAGTAGGTTAGAAATTAAAGATTTGGAGTTAAAATAGAAAAAAAAAGGTAAAGGGTAAAATAGAATTTTGGAGTGATAAGTTAGGGCATAATTGGAAAGAAAAATAGGAAATGATCCCACCACACCAAATCGATTGTTTCAAAAAAGGGGACTTTTCATTATTCCGGAACAATGGATTTAACAATACAATACAACCAATTTTAATGAAACAATCAAAACAAACATTATTTTGGGATAACAATACAATGCGATTCAATGATGAACAACCATCCAAACAAGTATTGGAGTATAACATTTGAATAAGATTGAAATTCAAAAGGAGTATAGGGAATTTGTAATATGTGAATAACATTTGTGTAATAGTACTAAGAGCCTGCTTCGCCGAGTTTTTAGGAGGTCAAAAGTAAACAAAAAAATTAATTTATGCAACACAAAACTATCCTCACCATAAATTTGTATTTTCAAATTATTCCTTACTAATTTAAGCCTTTTCTTTTCTTTTTTGTTTCTAATTTCTACCATTCTTTTAAAATTAGAAATATCATATATTATAAGAATATATTGTAGCTTTCCAAATTATTTTTTGACTTTCTTATTTTTGATTTTTTTTCTTTGGGTAATGTCTTGTAACTTTTTAAATATATCTTATTCTTTTTTCACACTAAAACAAATTATCTACGTCCTCCTTTGGATTATCAATTCTCTTCTCACAAATAATCATTTACTAATTTTAAAATATGTTCGTTGCACGTGTTAATAAGTCAAAAATTATATGCAAAACAGATGAACTATGTAAAATAGCAATGTGCATTAAATGAATGCAACACTTATTTAAATAAAAAAATAATATTATATATTAATCCAATTGTTTAATTCAAAATAATTGAATATCTTCTTCTTTTTTTTAATATAAAAGATTTTATTTTATTACAACTATTCAATATTAAGTACAGAAGCAGTACAAGTGCCACTAGGCCACTACTGCTACGATGGCTCTACTTATGCCACTTGGAGCATTTTTATTTCAGGAGGAATTACATAAGTACAAATTATTAGATATCTTTAGAGTTCACAAATTACAAAAATGCTATGATATGCATCTATGATCTAACATATTATCTCTCAATACACGATGTTCTTAGTGTATGTTTCTTTTTTTAGCTTCGGTTGCTCTATCATAATCGAAATTTATGTCGCTAATATTGGTAATCCTCCCGAAAATATAATCTAAGGTATTTTTTAAAGAAAGAAAAATAATTAATGATAAATTATATAAAATACATATCGTCTAGAAATTATATCCTCAATCTTTCAAGTTTGCATTTAAACCAATTTGACTTGTAATACTATATTATTATAACTTATTTCGCTCTATGTTTTGATTTCTTTCACCCACAATTCTCTTCTTATGGAATATATTTTTGAGCTCTAAGAGTTTGTCAACTTAAAAAATATTTTTACTTATATGTTGAATTTAAAAAAAGGATTGAAATGGATTGTTTTGCTAATTATTCAATTCAAAGGTTTAATTATTCACTCTCAACGTTAAAAATTTTTGTTGATTCAAACTCTTAATATAATAATATTAGCCAACTCCAAATGTTAATATTTAATGTAATTATAATTTTATCTATTAAAAACTTTATTTTCAAAGAGTAAAATTTTTGTTAGTTATTTCTCCTAATTGTTAAGTATAATTTTCAAATATTATACAACAAATCAAAGAAGGAAAATATATTACTAATTATAATAGGAAATGTGTTCAATATCATATGATCAGATGTATAATATCTTTTATTCAAAAGTAATATGAAATGAGTTATAGTTATGTTTTATCATTCAAATAAAAAATTAATTATATTAGGTAAAAGTTTAATTAATTTTGAACTCCTAACATTGAAAAAAAAAAACCTATACTACAATTATGTCGATTACTCCTCAAATAATAGTTTATGCAGGTGACGTGCATGAGAGAAACAAAGGCTTAGATATTTTGCGTGGTCTCCATCAAATCTTAAGTGGTTATTTCAGCACTAAGCAATATTTTAAAATCCTAAGGTATTTATAAGTTAGAATTTGTTATAAATAGAATTCTATTTATGGTGAATGTCCATATTTAGAGAGATTCTAGGGTTTATTACTTGGTGGCTAAGTCAACCTCTCCCGATAAATAGAGAGTTCTATTTCATTGTAATTCATCCCAAATCAATAAGAATACTTTCTCCCTACTTTCTCTGCAATACTCTTCTTCTTCTTTTATTTATTTATAACACGTTATCAACACGGGACTCTAACCAATTGAATAGAAGCTTTGGAATTTAGCATAATGATTGTCAATTGTTTCATGAACTTCCTTGATTAAATTTTGGATTTAAGGTAAGTATTTTACTTTATTTTTCAATTTTAAATTTTTGAAATTCTATAATTTGATTTTATATACAAGGAAAGACAACAAAGTTTGATTATAACTCTAATGGAGTTTGTAAGAAATTATAACCACCTGAAGTGGTAAAATTTCTATGCCTCGTCATGATCAAATTCATGTATGATTATGGGCAAAGAATAAAAACCCGTCCTATTGAATTTGCTCAATTCTCATTCCCTTAAGAGAATGTGATAGCAATATGTAATACGTCCGAAAGAAGACAAATTTATTACCATGAATAATCAATGGATGTGGACGTGACAATAGACGAAATTATATCGTCATCATTGTGTTAATGAAAACAATAAGTATTCTCAAAATAATCAATCACTATGTGGAAGTAATATTTGTCATCGATTTGATATGAGATTTTGTAAAGCACATATAGATGATTATGATCCATTCATGATTTGAATGTGATAACATGTGAGTTATGAATACATATTCATTCTTCAAAGAATATGAACGTGCGAGTGGTAGTGAATATACCACACTCACCTCTAGAAGGAGGTTTGAGATGATATAAGAAAATAATATCATTATCATGGCATGAATGGTCATTGGTCACGTACCTATTGTACGCTAAAATATTTTGGCAATGTGATTATTAAAGGACAACATAATGCAAGAAACATATCTTGCATATAATTTTGACCATGACTATAATGGTATAACTTTCTCCTTAAAGGATATATTCACCCTATGGATGCTGATGAATATGTGGTAGTACAAAATTAATTGAGAACTTCGCAAGAGCCAATTATACTATTTTGGAGAAACACAATTGATTACCAATAAGGTATTGTGTTGTAGTAAGTCTCAAAGAAACTTATTCAGTTATGCGAAAACGGTTGTTTATATTGAGACTATAAATAAAGGAAAGATTTAATATCTTCTATTATTACAATTTGTAGCGAAGCAATATATATGTGAAAAGCTATCCGCTTTATTCTCCAGTTTGTACTACACAAATAAAAGAATACCATAATAAAGTGGATGTTTATTGATATAAAAACCCATATCATAATAAACTTAGAGTTTATTGATAATTGAACACGTCATGGTGTAAATCTAAAGTTATCCTAATTGTAGTTCATAACACATAGGACAGAAAGAGTCTATATAGTGTTATGATTTTGCTAAATAACATTAGTTGTATAGTATTTTTGGTTTATTTGGTTGTACTTATGATATCTGTTCTAGAGTCCAAAAGAACAGATAATATAAATTGACAAATGGTTGAAACAAAAAATTTCTTTCGACCAAAAAAAAAATTCATAGTTTCAAATCCTTAGATTTTGTTGGTAATCTGTGTTCGAAATTAGAAAATCAGAAAAGTAAACAAACGTTAGTTCAATAAACAAAACGTGAAATAATAATTCTGAGCCCACAAGTTGCTTGTGTGTCCTTAAGGAATTTAATCCCCTCACTGTTACCCAAGGTTTTGGATTAATTCCTCCCAGGATAGAACGGAATAACTATTCTGCAACACTGGCAATCAAAACTACATAATTTCAGCGAATTCAACAGACGGAGCAAATCACACTTGACGCTTATGTTTATTTGAAAATAATGCAACAATATAGAAAAGAGGGGAGAAATTTTCAGATTTTTCCATATCTTAAAAATGAGACCAATTCTCTAAATTTATAGAGAAAGGAAGGGTGAGATGGAGATATGCAATCCAAAAGGTGCCTCTTCCATTTCCCATTCACACCCTTTAAGGAAAAAATGCAACAATCCCCCACATGAATGGGGAATGGGCATATGTGTAAAACATGCACGAAAATACAGTGTGATTTGCAAGTAAGGATTAATCGCATCTGGATAAGTAGGTTTCCCTTTGAACTTTCCGCGGTGAACTTATGTCGGATATACTCGGTCAATCGGTAGAATTGATATCTTTGAACCGTCGAGCTTTGGTGTATACCTAGACAACCACAAGTCACACAATCAACCCTTAACCGTCTTTGATTCTCATTGTTGTGTTCGTTTCATCCATGAACACCACCTGGTTCATAAGTGCGTTGAGAATTGGCCTTACAGAATTCTCCTTGAAGCGGCTTACACTTCACACTTACATAGGTGATTCCTAAACGTGTTATCCCGTAGATACACTATTTGATATACCCTGTATCAAACTTAGAAACCATTAAAAAGTCTTAAATCTTTATCCTTGGTACTGAACNAGCCATGATGATTTGTCCTCGGTCATAGTCTCATTCCCTTAGATGATTTCTCAACTCCCTCTCTAGTTAGGCCTTTTGTAAGTGGATCCGCTATATTATCCTTTGATTTTACATAATCAATTGTGATAATTCTACTAAAAATTAGTTGTCTAACGATTCTATGTCTGCATCTTATGTGATGAGATTTTTCGTTATACATAACTCTCCCAGCCCTTCCTATTGTCGCTTGATTATCACAATGTATACATATAGGTGCCAAAAGTTTGGGCCAAAATAGAATATCTTCCAAGAAATTCCGGAGCCATTCAGCTTCTTCACCGGCCTTGTCTAAGACTATAAACTCAGCCTCTACTGTAGAGCGGTCAATGCACATTTGTTTGGACGATTTTCAAGACATCGCTCATCCACCGACAATTTAGAATTGGTCGAACCGGTGATCTAATTTTTATCACTATACCCCTCTATTATCGCGGGATACTTATTGTAGTGCAGAACATAAATGCATTCATTCATGAACGGTCATGTCCATACAAAAACGTACAGACGTATCTTTCAATAAAAAGTCACAATCTTCAAAGTGACATCATTTCATAAAAGAACTAAACAATATAATTTTTTCAATAAAGAAAATGATCTTTCGAGAAAGGCACGTGACCAACTTCCAAATTAGTAGTTTCTATCAACTAGTCTTCATTAAGACTAAACAACTGATGAATTTAACAACTACTATATCAATGGGGTTCAAAATTATATCATTGAGACATTACGTCTAACATTGGCTTTTGTCATGCATAAGCTAAAAGCCCCTACATTTTAAATATTTCATCAATATATCATCTACATATAATCAAATTATGAATATATGACTTGGAGTATTCTTAATGTAAATACATTTATTTACACTCGTTAATTTTTGAAACCATTTGACAATATTATTTGGTCAAATCTCGCATGTCATTATTTGGGTGCTTGTCTTAGTCTGTAAAGTGAATTAACAAGTCGACACACCTTCTTTTCTTTTCCAGGAACCACGAACCCTTCAGGTTGTTCCATATAAATTTCTTCCTCCAAATCTCTATTTAAGAAGGTTATTTTACGTCTATCTGATGGATTTCAAGGCCATACACGGTGGCTAACACTATTACCATCCGAATAGATGTAATTCTCGTTACGGTAATTATGTATCAAAGTAATCAAGACCTTCTCATTATCTTAATCCTTAATCAATCTTGCCTTATATTTATCAATAATATCATCAGCTTTTATTTTCCTTTGAAAATCCACTTAGAATCCAAAGGTTTATTTCTTGGAGAAAGATCAATCATTTTCCCAAGTATGATTACTTAATATGGATTCTATCTTACTATTGGCAGCTTCTTTTCGAGGAAGACATAACTTCTTCCAAAGTTTGAAGCTCATTTTTATTTTTTTTAACAAGAATGTCAGAAAAATATGATCCAATGGAAGCAGTTGTCCTTTGACGTCTTGGATTCACCTCATTAGGTATACTTTCCTTTGCTTCTTCCCGAGTTCGCTTAGATATTTTACTAGACGACTCACATTCCTTTTTATACGGATAAATATTCTCTAAGAATTTAGCATTATCTGATTCAATTACCGTATTAATATGAATGTCGGGATTTTCTGATTTATGAAGCAGAAAATAATATGCCTTACTATTTGTTGCATATCTTATGAAAATGGAATCAATAATTTTCGATTCGATTGTTTATCCTTTTAGGGTTAAGAACTTTTACTTTACCCAAATAACCCCCACACTTGAAAATATTTCAAGTTAGGTTTTCTTCCTTTCATTTATTTTTCATATGAATGGATTCTGTTTTGCTATGGGGAACTCAATTGAGTATTCAATTAGCTGTAAGAATAGCTTCCCCCACAAGATCTGGGGTAAACCAGAACTTAAAACTAGGCATTTTATTATCTCCTTTAATGTTCTACTCATTCTTTCCGCAATTCTATTAGATTGCGCTAAGTAAGGGGCAATCGTTTGATAAATAATACCACATTCCAAACATATTTCTTGAAAAGAGGATTCACATTCATTACCCCTATTACGTTGTAGAGCCAACCATAAGAACTGTTGTTTGTGTCACGACATAGCCAGAATTAATAAATGGCGAAGTTTTTTAATCTTCAAACCAATCTGACACATTCAGAATTAATAAACGGTGAAGTTTTTAATCTTCAAACTGAGTAACATCTGATACAACTAAATCTAATAAACGGTGAAGTTTTTAATCTTCAAACCGATTAATATGTGACATAATCAAATTTAATAAAGGATGAAGTTTTTAATCTTCAAATCGAATAATAAATTGGAGTAGAAAATCACTAAGATTTTAATCTCCAAAATGAGTATAAAGTCACTTAGACTTTAATTTCCGACAAATGAGTAGAAAGTCACGAAGACTTTAATCTCAATGAACGAGTAAAAAATCACACAGATTTTGATCTCGAAGCAGGAGTAGAAAATCACGAAGGTTTTAATCTCCATAATGGGCTTAGAAAATCATGAGAATTTTAATTTCCTTTGCAAATGATTTTCCAACTAAACCATTATAACACTTTAAACAATTTGATCTCTTTCTCTAATCAAACTCATATATGTTCATCTTTATATATATTATATTCATGATCTCAAGAATATTTTCAAGTATCAATGTAAGCCTAAATTTATATCTTCCAATATTGAAAATAATAATCCACACATATTTATGCATACTACCAAATAGTATACCAACCAATCGATTTTACTACATGTAAATCACACGTATTTTGAGATCATCACATGTGAATCATCGACCTATTTTTTTTCAGATTTATTTCTTCATGCGTGATCTCATCAATCACTTAAAAACCACCCGTGAGAACGTTCACTAGAGAATTTCATAATCCATACGGTAACAGAAACCATGGTGGAAGTTAGTGAATTCTTCTTAGCCTAAAAATGTCATATCCACGTTTGACCAGGAATAATAGCCTGTTTGGCCAAATTTATTTTTTGTCAAAAATATTTTTTTTTTGGCCAAAAGCACTTTTGGCAGAAAATTGAGGTGTTTGACCAAACTTCTGGAATGAAAAAAAGTGCTTTTGAGGAAAAGCAGACGCAGTTTTGGAGAAGCAGAAAAAAGTAGCTTTTCTCCAAAAGTACTTTTTTGAGCACTTTTGAGAAAAATACACTTAGAAGCAGTTTTTAACAGCTTGGCCAAACACTAATTGCTGCTCAGAAGTGCTTTTCAAACTAATTAGCCAAACACAAACTGCTTCTCACCAAAAGTACTTTTGAGAAAAACACTTTTGAAAAAATGTGCTTCTCAAAATAAATTGATTTTTGCAGCTTAACCAAACGGGCTATAAAATAGTCAAAACTAAATACAACACCATCACTTGAAATAGGGCGTCAATTGGCACCATTCATGCCATTTCAGTTTATTATTTGTTCCCACCTATTTTACCAATAAGATGCTTTCGTGTCTTGAAAATAATTTTTTTTTTAAAAACATCACATTTGCGGCTTTTTTTTTCATAAAAACTTTTTCCAGACACGGAGTGTGCATACAAGGATCTTTGGCCATTATTCATGATATGACTTGTGTCCCATTATTGATAGATCTCTCAATGAGCCCAACAATTAAGAGGTTGAATACACCTCTGAGAAACATCATCTTGAATAAATCTAATGTGCACTAAGCATATTTCCAAACCTCTTTTGCTTTCAAAAACTGAATCGGCATGATCCTATCTGCATAAACTTTCTGATTTATTTCCCTTCTTCACATATGCAGTAAAGTACGAATGGCTTGTATTAGGATTACATATCAATCCACTTTACTGGTTGGATTGCACGAAACATGATACCCTATGCATCAGTCATAATCACCAAGGAATTCCTTTACCAATTCTGGCCTCGTTTACTAACAATATATTAAATTCCTTAAGATTGTTGGTAATCTGTGTTCGAAATCAGAAAATCAGATAAGCAAACAAACGTTAGTTCAATAAACAAAACGTGAAATAATAATTCTGAGCCCACAAGAAAATCAGAGAAGTAAACAAACGTTAGTTCAATAAACAAAACGTGAAATAATAATTCTGAACCCACAAGTTATTTGTGTGTCCTTAAGGAATTTAATACCCTCACTGTTGCCCAAGGTTTTGGATTAATTCCTTCCAGGATAGAACATAATAACTATTCTGCAACACTGGCAATCGAAATTACAGAATTTCAGCGAACTCAACAGACGGAGCAAATCACACTTGACACTTATATTTATTTGAAAATGATACAACAATATAGATTTTTCTCTAAATTTATAGAGAAAGGAAGGGTGAGATGGAGAGGTGCAATCCAAAAAGTACCTCTTCCATTTTTCATTCACGCCCTTTAAAGAAAAAACTCAACAAATTTTTCTCTATTACATAATCCTCAGCATGTTAAGGGATTAGTATATTTGGACGGATTGAGTGATTCATGCTTCCATTATCAGATAAGACTCAAAAAGTCAAAATGATTGACCAAATCAAGCCTTCCAAGATAAGATCACTTGGACTAATTACTAGCTCAAAATAATTCACTAGAGGGTTTTGCCCAAGAAAAAGGAAGAGAAAACCAAAAAAAAAAAACGCAAACAAGTGATAGATTTAGGATAGTCAATAAAATAATCATTTTTAGCAACACAGTTAAACATAGAATTTTTAGAGAAAACTATAAAAGAATGACTCCGGTAAATTGGATTGTTTTTAATCCGCTCATTAACCTTTATTGACCAGACAAACTTTAGATGAATCGAGTACAACTGAGAAATATATATTTTTTTCCGTTATAAGAAAATAGCCGACATATTTTTTGTATATATGGGTAATATTTACAAAAATATAAATATGTTATATACCTTTTGACTAGAGAATGCAATTAGATTGGCCGAGCGGCCAATTTTTTTTTTGCCCGTCGCAGTTTTGTTTTTTCTTCAACAAGCCGTTTTATTAACTTATTTTAAATTTGACCCAACTAATCCGTTAAAATAGTACGGGCTAGCCAGTTTTCGGACTGGTTATTCAAAAATAACCAGCGTTTGCAAAATCATTGAAAAATAGACACTATTTGCTGCAATACGGAAAGTTCCAACATAATATATTGGAGATTGATGCAACTGTGTATGAACTTCCAGCATATTATGCTGAAACTCCAACACCCGAAAAGTTCCAGATTTATCTTTACAAGAAAAGTATAATATACTGGAGTTCCAGTATACTTATGCTGGAACTACAGTATATTCCAGTATAATATATTGGAGTTCCATATAGTATATTGGAATTCCAGTATATTATACTGGAGTATTTTTTCAGATTTTGAACAGTGTTTTTATTCAGATTTATCTTTATATAAAAAGTGGCTAAAATTCGATTACTTTTGAAACTGTGACTATTTTTGAATGACCACTTGTAAATCTGCTATTTTTGAAATTTTCCCAACAAATCCATCTGCAAATACAAATCAAGGCTAGAAATACAAGTCTTCATCAATTGCTCAAACATCTAGTGTTGGGCTGCTATTAGAGCCAGCCCATTATATTGATAAAAGCCCAGATAGGATTTTCAGCCCAATTCCCATGTAGTTAAAGTTGGCGGGAGCGTATCGTCTGGTGGTTGGCTCAAAGATGAAATGGTATGGGTAAGCCAATCCATTTGAAAAAATCTAAAAGAATGTGAGAAGCGAATGGCTGTCGTTGTTACAACCAGCCACTCTCTCTTACCACAATCAACCGTTTTTTTAGTTCCCTCTTTTCCAATTCTTTCTCTCTGCACTTTTCTAATGGCTACTCTTCAGTCTCTTGCATTCTCTCCAGCACTTTCTCACACTTCTCATCAGCCTCGCTCTCTTTTGGGTATGTTTCCTTCAATTTAGATGTTATTATTCACGGGGCGCTTCTGTGATTCTTTGTTTATCACTATCTTATTAACTTCTGTAAGGAGTTGTACTTTCAGTTTTCTCTTGATGTTTTTTGAGTGAATAATATTTGTGCAATGTTCAGAGAAAATTTTACTACTCTTCCTTTTTTGGGATTTCATTCTGGAAATGCAATGCAGCTGAATGTTAACTAGTATATTGGTAGCACCTTAGGGGTCATTTGGTTGGTGGGTTAAACGATAACAATTCCGGGATAAAATGCAGGATTATTTGGTTGTGTGTATTAATTAGTTAAGCAGTAGAATCTTTCACACAACTGGTACAGCTGGTAGAGGCAAATGTAGCATTTGAGCAATGGGTTC
The DNA here is from genome assembly GCA_026770625.1 of Nicotiana glauca. NCBI lineage: Eukaryota > Viridiplantae > Streptophyta > Magnoliopsida > Solanales > Solanaceae > Nicotiana > Nicotiana glauca. Next base: position 97,923 of record MU672247.1, read on the forward strand.
AGTTGAAACCCAGTGTTTCTGGTGGAACATATACATGTATGTGAAAAACCACTAAAATTTTAACAAATAGTATTAAATTCTGAACCTTATAATTTCAAAAGTATAATGAGTTCAGTGCTAAAAACCATAAAGATTAACGATCCATCAATTTTAAACTCTTGGATCCAGCTCTGGATGTGGGTTCAAATCTCATTGTCTCCCTTCCCTAATCCCCCAATGTAATAGGAAAAAAAATGAAAAATAAAGAAACCAGGAAATTAGCGATCATAGTTAATTCATAATCAATAATAGTTGTTTGTGTTATGTACTGTAGGAATAGCATCAGGAGTGGTTCATCAAAGTGCAGGTTCTTCATTCAATGGCCAACGCTTGTGCCTAACTCGTTCACGTTTTACTTCCAACATCCAAAACCAAAAAATGTCCAGACTAAGTATAATGATGGTTCAGCCAAAAATTCAGTTCATACAAGGAACTGATGAACAGACAATACCAGATGTGAAGTTAACCAAGTCAAGGGATGGGACAAATGGTATGGCCATATTCAGGTTTGATAATCCCTCTGTATTCGACTCATCTGGTGAAGTTGGGGATATCACTGGATTCTACATGATTGACGAGGAAGGGGTTCTTTCATCAGTTGATGTAAATGCAAAGTTTGTTAATGGAAAGCCTGCAGGAGTTGAAGCTAAGTATATTATGCGGACTCCACGAGAATGGGACAGGTTCATGAGATTTATGGAGCGGTATGCTAATGCAAATGGCTTGCAGTTTGTTAAAAGTTGAGATTGTATGTTTTCTTTTTTATTGCCTGACCAATTTCTTGAAATTTTTGTCTGCCATATTGGTTTATGAGGAATTAGTTCAAAAGGTGTAAACTTGAAAAATCTTCTCAGCGACATGCTCATAAATGACAAGATAGCTGCATCTATTTACAGTTAGATGTTACTTCTAGTTCCTTTTACAGCTTTCTTTATTCTCTTTTCTCCTGATATTTGTTCATTTATGATATTAATTAATGCTTCTGAACATTGAGGAGACACATCTACTTGGTAAGACACATTGCATTCAAATGATTATAATTCATTTCTTCTTTATCGAAAGATAAAGATGATCTTTGCCTGTCAGCTGTATATGCTCTAACATCAGTTTCTAATAAGATGTGAAATTCCTAATGGAAGTTTTGAACTAAGACAATGAACATTTGGTGCTATTATTGTGACGTTGGTAATAGTCTTCACTTTGTTGATGCCCATGTGACTGAAATAGGACTCCTAACTTTGTTGGCTTTATTTCCTAGATTGACCCATGTCAATTGCCCCTCTGCAAAACTCATCCTTTGAGATCCATTTCTTTTCCTTGACATAAACCAAACTCTGTAACTTAAGCTTTGGTTTGCATGTTTAAATATCAGACGATGTGGTTTGACTCTCACTTTGACTCCCTCAGGTGGCACAATGTCAACTGAGTAAACAGAATTAGGGTTCCCTACGTTTGTTACTCTCCTCTTGATCATCTTTCTAGTCATTCCTGCCCTGAAAATTACTGAAATTGAGGGGTAATTCAGGCTGAAACCCCTCTCCTTCTGTAAAATGTCACGGCAGCTGACATTCCTATGAGTAATGCTGAAGACTTCAGAATTTCTGTACCCAATAGTACAGAGGTGAGTGATATATTCATCAACCCGGATGTCATATATTAGTCCAGGATCGATGGCTCTTTCTGGTTTAACGTGTCCAGCTCCAGTTGCAAAAAGTTTAGCCGGTGCATTTCCATCCATGATTGGTTTTCCCAAGTGGTCAGTTGTATCTGCAGTGGTCACTAATGCAGACTTAATTGCTGCTGGAGTCCATCTAGGATGAGCTGAGTGGAGCAATGCGGCAATTCCACTAACATGAGGACAAGCCATGGAAGTCCCTGACATAACAGTGAAATTTACTCTTCTTGAATCCTCTGGAAGGCCACTGGGGCCTAAGTTTTGCGGCCAAGCGGCTATTATGTTTACCCCTGGAGCAATCAAATCGGGTTTGAGAATTGAAGGATCGGTATAACTAGGACCCCTTGATGAAAATTGAGCTACTGCAGGTGCTCTTGATTTTCCTATTACTGCTCCTCCAAATATGAATCTAGCTGTTGGCCTTTTTGTCGAGTTAAGGTAACTTTGTAACTGAGTTGATTCATCGAAGCCAATCAATGTTGCTGGAATGACATGGACAACAACAGAATCTTCCTCTAAATTTACTGCTGTGTTTGCTAGGATCATGGCAATGCCACCTGCTTCCTTCACAACCTGGCCTTTTTCTGCCCTTCCATTGACTCCCCTATTACACACAACCATTTTTCCCTGGACTTGTTCTCTTGAAAGCGATCCTCTCAAGCAAAATTCACTTCCCTTGTCTGCATTCTTGATATAGACGAGTTCAAGACTCTTACCTGAGCTTGGAACTTGCTTCCCAGGATACAAAGATTCTCCATACAGGAACTTTCCGTTGCCTAACTTGACTAATGCTGGAAATCTCCTGTTAAGTGTACTAGCGCCAATAGTGGCAATCCAAGGAGCCCCATTGGCTACTGAACTTTGGATTGGACCATTATTCCCGGCTGCACATATAACTGAAATTCCATGCTCCATGGCTCTAAAACTGCCAATGGCAATAGTATCGTCATAAAGTGGAACGGGGAAGCCCCCAAGTGAGAGTGACAATATGTCTACTCCATCTCTGATGGCTACATCCATTGCTGCAAGAATATCAGAGCTGTAACATCCACTGAACCAGCAGACTTTATATATTGCAATGTGGGCACCCGGGGCCATTCCTCGTGCCTCCCCCGCTCCATTTCCAAGCACACCAGCCATTGGCACCGCAGCTCCTCCAGCAGTGGATGCTGTATGTGTGCCATGGCCATGGGAATCCCGAGGTGACAAATATTCCTCCACTAAATCTGGTGACCATGTCTTTGAGGCCACACGATGTCCTTTGCTGAAAAACCTCGCGCCAATAATCTTGCGATTGCAGCTTGAAGAATTGAAATCCTGTCCACCTTGACAGATGCCCCTCCATTTCTGTGGAACAGGAAGCATTCCATGATCATCAAAACTTGGACTTTCTGGCCAAACTCCAGTGTCTAACACTCCAATGATCGCTCCTCGACCAAATCCAGACTTCAACCAAGCACCTTCTCTCGTCGGACTTAGTCCCAAGAACTTATATGAATAAGTAGTTTGAACTTCAAGCTTCCTCTCTGCACGTATCGATAACACATCATCGTATTTCCTTAAAGACTCGAGCTCAGCTTCAGTGAGTTGAGCTGCAAAGCCTTCCATAGCAGAATAGTAGGAGTACAAAAGGCGAGAAGACGAGTCTTCTCCAGAGGAAATGGCTTTTGAAAGGAAAGAAAGGTGCCATTGAAGCTTAGAGCTAAAAGGGGGTCTTGTTGCTCCATGTGGATGCAACTGAACAATGTAGGTTTGCAAATCTTGAGCTTGTATGATAACAACACATAGTAAAAGAAAAAGAAAGGAGAATTGGGTACTGGATTCCATGGAATTAGTAGTGTTGGTTCAACAATGCTTGGAACAGAATGCATGTTTCTTGAAATAAAGAATGGGGTATTTGAAGGGATTGAAGAGAATTCAAAAATTAGGTGTTGCAGACATGTCTGAGACTCTGAAAGAGAAGAAGAAACTCGTGAAAGTATATGAGCTCTTCATCACGAGTATCCTTTGTCAAGTAAGAAATAAGAGAGAAGCAGAGAGGCTTAGACGCAGTATTGTATTATAGGAGGAGCTAAAGGTCTTGCTAATGTTTTCACGAGATATTGTGATATATTTCAAGAAACATTCTCAAACTCTTTATTCATTTTCAAGATTTTAAGATTTAGATTTTCATTCTTAGATTTTGAAGATGTCCCTTTATTTAATAGATTCATTTGTTAGACAAGAATACACAAATGCATTTATGCTCAGGCGCAACTTTTCACCATGTCTGAGATCCTGCAGAGGGAGCATTCAATTGAGTCACGCCACGCTTAGCTCCTTCAACTTTTACGTAGGTCTCTCTCTGCAATGGAAGGACGGCTCTACATTTTGGCCCACTAATACTAGGATGCTGTTTTTGTTTTTATTTTTTTCAGGAATTAAATATACTTGAAGTGAGATTTCCTTTTTTTTTTTTTGGGGTTGGGGTGGTTTGGGGTGGGAAGTTATTTAAAAAAATAAAAGAATTGACTGGGGGTTGACTCGACAGCGGAAAGAGGACGTTGTTTGGAAAAATTTATCTGCAGTTGATGTTTTCATTAAACAAATAAATACATGAAAAGTGTTTTTCAAAATATACTTTTGTCAATTAACCATTATTAAGCGTACGTTATTTTATCTTAATATGTATGACATTTATTATGATTGATTAAGATAATTTGATAAAAACACCTGTTTAACCAAAAAATAATAATTTGGTCAAAACTAGAATTTAAAATAAGAAATCGGGTTACTGATAATCAAGAG
>MU672248.1:7569-19175 GCA_026770625.1 Nicotiana glauca
AGAAAATGTAGATGGAGGTAGAGCTTAACCTCGAAAGGCAGAAAGGTAGCCTTATGTAATGCATAGAAATAAAAGGAGAATTGTAATAAAATCTCTTAGTTGATAGCTTGATAGCTGATTGCGATATTGTGGCTGCTGGAGATATCATGTACGGTTAAAAATTGTGAGTAGATGTGATGGTTTTGAAAGTTGCATTCCTGAAAAGTATGAGTGTATAAATGTACTCGATGATTTGTGACTTGGATGCCTGCATCCAAAGAAAAATTATGAGTTTTGTAGAGGGGGAAGGTTAGTTCGTATCCCCGTGGACTTTGCTCATCCTTCTTGGCTCTATTTTCAGTGATGTTGTGTATCATTGGGGTAGCGTTGCTAAACAAAGCAATTTTGATACTAGACATGCATGATTTAGTAAAAATGTAACACAAATAAAATAGTTTTCTTTAGATGAACCGATGACTGTGACGCGGTTCAAGATCTTGCAACCTCTCTCGCTTCGAAATTTTGAGGATTATCCTCAAAATTCTGCCCCAGTTTACTATACTGGTACTTCTGATGGCTATGTGCGATAAATGGCTGAAATCAACTTCAGGATTTTGAGGGTCCTTCTCAAAATTCTACCCCAGTTTCCAATAGCGGGGGTAACAAAATTTTTATTGAATTGTGATCGAACCCATAGGGCTGCCTACGTATCCCCTCTTAAACGGGAACCAGGTCAGGCGTAGTTCAAATTACATCATAAATGGTTACACATAGTATCGCTTCACTGCATATGAATTGATAGGCTTCGACCAAACTTCTCCGTCCATTTCTGCGAGTATGAGGGCTCCTCCTGTTAGAACCCGGTGAACCATGTATGGACCCTGCCAGTTGGGAGAGAACTTCCCTTTGGCCTCATCCTGATGCGGGAAAATCTTCTTTAACACTAGCTGCCCCGATGTGAATTGTCTCGGCTTGACTCTTTTGTTGATGGCTCTGGACATTCTGTTCTGGTAAAGCTGACCATGACAAACTGCGTTCATTCTTCTTCCATCTATAAGGGCTAACTGCTTGTAGCGGCTCTTTACCCATTCTGCATCGTCGAGTTCTGCTTTTTGTATGATCCTCAAGGAAGGAATTCCCACCTCTACGAGAATGACCGCCTCTGTACCATAAATCAGCATATAGGGAGTTGCCCCAGTTGATGTGCGAATTGTGGTGTGGTATCCCAACAAAGCAAATGATAACTTCTCATGCCACTGCTTATGCTTTTCTATCATTTTCCTTAGTATCTTCTTGATATTCTTATTGGCAGCTTCTACGGCTCCATTTATCCGAGGTCTGTAAGCTGTAGAATTCTTGTTTTTGATCTTGAAAGTTTCACACATGGCTTTTATGAAATCACTATTGAGATTGGAACTATTATCAGTGATGATCGATTCCGAAATCCCGAATCGACAAACAATGCAGTCGCGGACAAAGTCTGCCACGACTTTCTTAGTTACTGCTTTGTACGATGCTGCTTCAACCCATTTGGTGAAATAATCAATTGCCACTAGAATGTATCTGTGCCCATTTGATGCGGCGAGCTCGATAGGTCCGATAACATCCATTCCCCAAGCGACGAATGGCCATGGCGAGCTTGTTGTAGTAAGCTCATTTGGGGTCTCTTATCATGTCTGCATGTATCTGATAGTGATGGCACTTTCAGACATACTGGATGCAGTCCGTTTCCATAGTCATCCTAAAATAACCTGCCCGGAGTATCTTCTTGGCTAGGACAAAATCATTCATATGTGGACCGCAGGTCCTAGCATGGATTTCTTCTAGTAGTTTAGATGCTTCCTTTGTGTCGACACACCTTAATAATCCCAAATCAGGAGTCCTCCTATACAGGATTCCTTCCCTGTGAAAGAAATTGATAGATAACCTCCGAAGCATGCATTTCTGGGTGCGATTGGCAAGCTTTGGGTATTCTCCTTTTACTAAGTATTCCTAGATATCGTGAAACAAAGGTTTTCCATCTGCTTCTTCTTCGGCATGAGCATAATAAGCTGGCTGATCCTGAATCTTCACGGGAATAGGATCTATGAAGTTCTTATCTAGATGTTAAATCATAGACGATAGAGTAGCCAATGCATCGGCAAACTCATTCTGGACTCTGGGAACATATCGGAATTCTGTCTTTGTGAACCTCTTCCTCAACTCCTGCACATGATGCAAATATGGGAGTATCTTGGAGTTCTTGGTCGCTCATTCTTCTCGGACCTGATGTATAAGCAAATCCGAATCTCCAATCACTAGCAACTCTTAGACGTTCATGTCAATGGCCATCTTAAGACCTAAGTTGCAAACTTCGTACTCGGCCATTGTTGGTGCATGGGAACCTAAGCTTGGCAGATACTGGATAATGTTGGCCGGTTTCTGATACTAGGACTGCCCCTATGCCAACTCCTTTGAAATTTGCTACTCCATCGAAAAATATTCTCCAGCCATCATAGGATTCGACAATATCTTCTCCTATGAATGATACCTCTTCATCAGGAAAATACGTCTTTAGGGGTTCGTATTCTCCATCCACGGGATTCTCGGCGAGATGATCTGCCAATGCCTGTTCCTTGATTACTTTTTGAGTTATGTAGACAATGTCAAATTCACTTAGCAAGATTTTCCACTTGGCAAGCTTGCCCGTGGGCATGGGCTTCTGAAAGATATACTTCAAGGGATCCATCCTCGATATGAGATACGTGGTATAGGCACAAAAGTAGTGCCTCAGCTTCTCGGCTACCCAAGTCAAAGCACAACAGGTGCATTTCAACAAAGAATACCGGGTCTCGTACGAGGTGAACTTCTTGCTGAGATAGTAGATGGCCTGCTCCTTTATCCCGTTTTATCATGTTGCCCCAGAACACAACCGAACACTCCATCCAACACTGCAAGGTAGAGCAATAGAGGTCTGCCCGGCTTTGGGGGGACCAAAACTGGTGGCGTTGACAGGTACTCCTTGAATCTGTCGAAGGCTTTCTGATAGTCATCGGTCCATTTGGTAGCGGCGTCCTTTTTTAGCATCTTAAAGATTGGCTCACAGATGACAGTAGATTGGACTATGAACCGGCTGATGTAATTGAGCCTCCCTAGGAAACTCATCATGTCCTTCTTGTTTTTTGGCGGTGGCAACTCTTGAATGGATTTGACCTTTGAGGGATCCAGCTCTATCCCCCGGCGACTCACAATGAAACCAAGTAGTTTTTCGGTAGGAACCCCGAATGCACATTTGGCGGGATTCAGTTTTAGGTTGTACCTTTTCAGTCTGTTGAAGAACTTCCTCAAATCTTCCATGTGGTCAGTGGCTTTCTTGGACTTGATGATGACATCATCTACATATACTTCAATCTCATTTTGTATCATATCATTGAAAATGGTAGTCATGGCCCCTGTATTCTTTAACCCGAATGGCATCATCTTGTAACAATACATCCCCCACGGCATATTGAAAGCCATTTTCTCAGCGTCTTCCTCATCCATCCATATCTGGTGATACCCAGTAAAACAATCAACATACGACTGCAGCTCATGCCTGGCGCAATTGTCGATCAGGATATGTATGTTTGGCAAGGGGAAGTCATCTTTTGGACTGGCCCGGTTGAGATCCCGGTAGTCGACACAGACCCTAACCTTCTTGTCCTTCCTCGATACTGGCACGATGTTGGCTAACCATGTAGGATACTCTACTACCCTGAGAACCTTGGCTTTGACTTGCTTGGTGACTTCGTCCTTGATTTTCAAACTCATGTCAGGCTTGAACTTCCTGAGCTTTTGTTTTACCGGTGGGCATGTCGGATCAGTCGGTCGTTTATGATCCACAATGGATGTACTAAGACCAGTCATATCGTCATATGACCAAGCGAATATGTCCTCATATTCCCTTAGAAATTTCGTATACTCTTCCTTTTCTGACGGTGACAGATGAACACTGATGCGAGTTTCTTTGACATTTTCTGCATCTCCCAAGTTAACGAACTTAGTCTCGTCTAGGTTAGACTTAGGTCTATTCTCAAAATCCTCAACCTCTTTAACAACCTCTTCTGGTATATCATCTTCTTCTGAGTCTATATCCGTTTGTTGCGTTATCTCATTGCATGTCACAGTCATCAATTCATCAAGACAAGTAATAGTAATACTATAAATAAAGTAAATGAGAGAAAGTAATAAGAGTAAGATTTATAAGAAACTGAAATGCTTTTGATAGATTTCACAACTGTTTTAACATTGGAGCTCTTATTTTGTAAATGCGAAAAGAAAATCAACTAGTAAAAAAAACAATGCATGATGCTTTGTTCAGACTTACTACCCCGAAGCTTTCCGGGCTCTGGTGGTTCTGATGAACCAATTATTGAGGCGCTCTCCTCGGCTCACGGCTTGTATGGAAGGGCCTTCTCCCCACTCCTCCTCGAAAATGAGGCAACAGTCCACGTTATCATCTTCCAAAAACAAACTCCTCATTGCTGCCAATGCTTTCTCTTCTTCTGACCTGTATATGACATCGGCTGGTTGAAAAGTCCTCCAAGCAAGGTATCGGCTGCTCTAGCGGGTAATAAGGACCGGTGGTTGAATTCCTCCCAGGTGTATTCATTTCCTAAACCAAAAGTGGTACCGTGTTTCTTTAGCTTAATAGGCTTAGCAATCCCTTGGAGATTCTTGCTGAGTCCTTTGCCTGGTTCATACCCGCACCAGTTCAGTATGCTTTCGATTTTATTGTCCCACCATTTATCCTTGTCAATGGCATTGACTCACTCGATGTGGTGGTAGGTTTCTTCGCCTATCTTTCTTCTTTCTCCGATTGCTGGGATGGTCTGGCAACTGTATATGGGATTGCTACCATCGCCGTGAATGATCACTCATGGTGATTCCATTCAAATTTCACTTCCTGATGTAGGGTCGACGCTAAAGCCCCAGCGGCATGAATCCAAGGTCATCCCAACAACAAGTTGTAAGACGCTGGCACGTCTATCACTTGGAAGTCAACATCGAACCAAGTAGGCCCCATCTGTAAACACAGGTTAATCTCCTTGATATTGGACCTTTGGGAACCATCGAAGGCTTTAACGTTGATGGCCCTGTCTTTGATCTCATGCAGACCTTTCCCCAATGTTCTGAGTGTTACCAATGGATAAATATTGAGGCTGGACCCTCCATCGATCAGGACCCTGGTGATGCAATAATCCTCGCATTACACAGTAATATGCAATGCCTTGTTGTGGCTTAGCCCTTCCGGTGGTAGTTCATCTTCATGTAAAGTTATTTTGTGACTCTCCAATACGGCAACACCTGCCCTACCATGTTTGCCATTTCTCCTCCAGTGATGTTGCTGGGTACATATGCCTCGCTCAACACCTTCAATAAGGCATTCTTATGTGTGTCAAAGCTTTGTAGCAGAGCCAAGATAGAGATCTGTGCTGGCATTTTGTTCAACTGATCAATGACTGAATACTCTTTAGCTTGTATCTTCCTGCAGAGGTTGTCAGTCCCGATTTTAGTGATGGTCGGCCGACCAAAGGCTTGCCTACTCGACTAAGCCAAATGCTCCGGGGTTGCTGCACTTGCTTCTCCGGATTTGGTTTTCCCTTTCCTCCTTACTTCGGCTGTGTAATCCCATGGTATGGCTTTTGGGTGGAACGGTGTTACGACTGTCATTGCTACAGGAATGGGCACCCTTGCTTTGGGAGGTAATACAACAACCTCAAATGGTACCAGTGCCTTTGGGGACCCAAACCCGACCTCGATTGCTATTGGCGTCTTTGCGGAGGATTGTGTTTCAAGATCAAGTGGTATGGACATGTTCACCTTGGTTTCCTCAGAAGGCTGCATCTGGACCACAATCGGGTTAAGGGTGGCTATCGGTTTCTCTGGCTAGTCACCTTCTACTATCAACTCGATCGATCCCTCGAGGTCCCAATCATCTTCTATCTCAATCACGTGAACACCTCCACCCTTGTGGTCTGGTAGAGGGTTACTACGGACATTCGGAGCAGGCTCCTTTGCCACAATGATCTTGTTGTCAATCTAAGCTTGGATCTTATCCTTCATAGAGCGGCACTCATCAATGGTGTACCCCTTCATGCCGGAATGGTATGCACAAGTTTTATTTGGGTTTACCCACTGGGAGGGGTTTTCGGGGTTTACGACAGGTACGGGGGTGACATAACCAGTAGCTTTGAGCCTTTCATACAGTTGGTCGATAGGTTCAGCAATAGCGGTGTACTATTTGGGAGGTCTGCGGTCGAAGTTTGGTCGTGGTCTAGGGAAATGTTGGCGAGGGGGATATGATTGATAGTGGGCTTTTTGGGTGTTGTAGGCTTGGTAGACGTGTGCAGGTTAGGAGTATCTAGGTAAAGTAGGCTGATATGCGGGCGGTGGAGGTGATTGGTAAGTAGATGGTGGAGCTTGGTAAGAAGGCAATGGTGCTTGGTAATTTGGAGTAGGCTGATATGTGAGAGGGGATATTGGGTAGGTTTGGTATTTTATTGGGGATTTTGTTCTCTGTGAAACCATCACGGCGCTTACGTCCCTTTTCTTGGACGTGCCACCAGACTGTAGAGCCTTGTTGGTAGCCTGCAAAGCCTCAAGGTTTGTGACCATACCACTTTTAATACCTTCTTCGATCCTTTCCCCTAGCTTGATGATATCGAAAAATTTCCGGCCTTCAATCAACATCAACCTTTCGTAGTACTGTGGGTCTTGAGCCCGAATGAAAAACCTGTTCATCTGTTCTTCTTCTAAAGTCGGCCTGACCTTAGCAGTTTCTGATCTCCAACGAGTAGCATACTCGTGGAATGTCTCCGTAGGTTTATTATTTAAGTTCTGGATGTAGAATACATCTGGCGCATTCTTCATGTTGAATCTGAACCTGTCCATGAAATTGGACGCCATACTTACCTAATTTATCCACTTCTTCGAGTCTTGGCTAATGTACCAAGACACAGTATCTCCTTTCAGACTTCTCATAAAGAGATTCATGCGAATCTTTTCATCCTTTTCTACTCCGACCAGCTTGTTGCAGTATGTCCTCAAATGAACTCTAGGATCCCCGGCGCCATCGAACATCTCGAACTTGGGAGGTTTGTACCCCTCAGGAAGTTCAACATCTGGTTGAATGCAAAGGTCTTCATAATTTAGTCCCTCGATCCCATTGCTTTCTTCAACACCTTGAACTAGGCTACTCAGCTTCTTGAGTTCTACGGCCAGATTCCTGATAAGAGAGTCTTTATCATCAGGCTCAGGTGTGCTCAAGGCAGGTTTAATGGGGTGTGGTATGGTTTCCACATATATGGGGGTGTTGTGGTGAGTGTGGAGATGATCATTTGTGATTTTAGTGGTTCAGGGATGAGCAATGGGGTGTTGTTTGAAGTGTGGCATGTGTTACGGTGATGATGGGGAGCGGGTTGGTTTTGTGGTTTTGGGATGTTTTGTGGAGGTGCAGGGTTTTGAGTGTTGGGAAAGTTGACATCTGGAGTAGTAAGGGAAAACGACAAGCTTGCCAAGTTCCGAACTTGGTCCAGTTCTTCCTGAAATTTCAACAACTTCTGCTCGAGCTGGGAGGCACTTTCCTTAGAAACCTGAATACCCTGAGTAACCTCTACCCGTTCAACTGAGTTCTCCTTTCTGATGTTGCTCAAATCCTCTATTTTCCCCTTTTTTCTATTTCTGACGGTACTAGAAGGAGGAGTGGGTGGAGGGCCCTGGGATCTTGTGGAGTATAATGACGATGCTAGAGTGCACGAACTAACCTTTGGGGATGGGAATAAAACAAAAGTAAAACAAAAAGGTAACAAGTTAGTGTGGGTTGTAAGAAAAGAAGTTGCGATATTAAACACATAGTGCGAGAATATAATTCGTGTCCTAATTTGGGAGCCTCGTTGTGCCCGAGATAGGCCTAGCGACAAGTTGATTCGGAGAACTTATAATGCTAAATTCCTCATTTTATTGATAAAAAATAAGACGAATCTCAAAACGACACTAAAGTAGCAGAAGATAAAATGTCACTAATGGCCATTGGCCTTATTACATTTAAAGCAAAAAGAAAAGAATTCTATCTATTTGTTCCTAGAAGGACCTTCCCCAGACTCGGCATCTTTAGCTCCATCGAACAACTTTACCAGCTCGCATAGTCCCAGCAGCAAGTAGACTCTAGCCAAGTGTCCTCCTTTATTTCCCTCAGCATTCTGGAAGTTTTTGATCCTCTAGATGAACTTCCTTTTTAGCTCCACTAAACCCCGCTCCAAATAACCCAGTCACTTGTTGGCACTGACAGCCATGTCTTTCCATTCTTCAATCAGCTTTTGATGGGCTTCTTGAATTTCTCGGTACTCACTTTCGCATTCCCTAATCCTCTTGCGCAATTGGTTGTACTTAACCTGTACTTCAACCTTTCGTCGATGATCCTGTGGCCTCAAACAAACCCGGGTTGTCCTAACCCACTATTATCGTCTTCCAACCAGCTTGGACAGTATGGAGTATAACCAATATGGTACCTGTCTGGTTCTATGGAATCCTTTCCCAGGACGATTTTGCAGTGCCACATATGCTGAGCTTGACTTTTGTATGGACTATCGTCATCTTGAAAGTCGGCCCTGAAGTGACTCATTTTGTCGACCCTTTGTATAACCTTCTTTCTTCCTGCCTGCCTCATGACTCGGAGAGGGACATAAGGATAAGTTCTTCTCAGACCAATGAGTGTAAGAAACAGTGCATCCCAAGATCGGACAATGAACTCTTCAGTAGGGAACCATTCGAACATCTATTGTACTTGGTCCTCTTTCAGATTTTCGAACATTTCTACCCACCCTTTAGCATCTTCTGGTTGAGCAAACATGTTAGGAATATAGCTCATTCGCCTTGGCTGATGGAAGGCACTATGATCATCCTAATCCATGCGCAGAATCTCTTGTCGATATTCACCCTTTTGGAGATGCTCCATGAGCCAGAGTTGCAGCAGTAAGTTACAACCCTCAAAGTGTTTGGCCCCTCGTTGATAGTTTTCCAAGGCTCGGTATATCTCTGCAACGATCATAGGTACTATGCTAAAAGGCTGCCCGCCAATTCCTTCCATTAAGGTTTTGGTGAACATGGCTAGTCTGGTATGGATCCTGGCCTTCTTCATAGGAAATACTATCATCCCCAAAAAGCAGAACATAAAGATGAAGACCCTTCTGTGGATATGCCCCAATGATGTGAGGGTGAATTCATCCGGGTAAGTGTGGTAGGACTTGATATGGCCGTACCTCTCGTACAGATAGTCCAAAAGAATGTAGGAATCCTTTAAGCAGGTCAAGTCTGGCTTCTTCTTCAGTCCCATCATTTTGAGAAAATCCCTACCCTTGCAATTTCTCGGCATAAGCAAACCCGGAGTCTCCCATGGGATACTAGCTAGTCCTCCTATTTCCTCTAGCAAAGGTGTCATTTCAAGGTTTCCCGAAGCAAAACGCAGATCTGTTGCCATCCCAGAATAGAGTTGGAACCTCTATGATTTTGTTGTTGTGTTGGATTTCCAGAAGAGAAGGCAAATTTCCCAAATATTTGCGGACGAGAGTCTGATCACTGGAGTAAAGGTCTTCCCACCAGCTTAGCAACGTTGGGTGGATGTTGGTTACCATGCCGAATTTGGGGACTTCGTGCCTTATTTTCTCCAAAACAAAGTGTTAGTCCCTTACCCCCACCAGACTCGACTATTTAAATTTCAATAATAAGCATAAGATGAATTTTGTTCTCCAAATAAATGCACAGATGTGGTAGTGTCCGTTTATGTTCTAGGGAAACCCAGTGGACTTTGGACAAGGCTATCTTAAATAGTCATTATGTGGACAACATAACTGACTCGACTAGGTTTGACAGTAATGCATGCATAATTGAACAGAGTAAGGTTTCTATGGGGTGTTAGACTGGTACCCTTGAGCGAACAACTCAAGAGGGGAAGGCACGGAACCGTCGACTACACCGTTGATCGCCTGGTTTTATCGCAAATACGCCTTTGCCAAATTTAGGGGGTGATAATATTGGAAGAGCGCAACCACTCATTATAAGTGTTGCTATGGTATTTTGTTTGGCACGAGTAGAATATGATGTTGAATATGCTATTACAAGAATGAAACAAGTTGTCATGTATTTTCACGTTCATAAAGTAATGATGTCACGCCCCAAAATTCGAGGAGTGCGACCGACGCTCAACCGAGTAAACCCGACTGAGCAAGCCAAATAGGTTCCATTCTACCCAAACCAACTCATGATTAAACAGGAGATGGACTCCATTAATCACCTTTAGTAAGTATTTCATTATCAACTTCCTTTTTGTTTTCATCAGCCATTTCAGCTGTAGTATTCAAAATATGACAATTTATATATATGAAGGAAAACATATTTGCCAAACACCAATACTTCAAATTTCATTCCCAATATCAAACACCATCCACAACCTGTCTACGGAGCCTCTAAGCATAACTGATGAGTAATATAATATGGAAATGTCGGTAATAAAGCCCCGGCTATACCTTACACGAAAACCAAAACAAGACTCCGGAATAAAAGTGACTTGAGCAATGCAGGGCCCCGAGAGGAAATTGGCTCACCAATACAACGGACGGAGAGTGAAGGAGTGCTACTGCTGGTGGACTGGAGTACCTGCTATAGAACCACCTACAATCATAACACGAATGTAGCGCCCCCGGCAAAAGGGACGTTAGTGCCATTGAATAGCACTAGTATGTATAACTAAACACCATCTAATTAGAAAGAACTATCAAACAAGAATAGAAATCATAAAAGTAAATCAAAAGCTTTAAATTCCCACATCAATAAATAAAAGGGATCACATAGCTTTCACATAATTTCCATACCTCTAGGTTGCATTCCATAGCCCATCGTAGGGTTCACATATCATATTATTCACCTACGAGTTTCATAGCCCGTCCATAGGTTCCACATATTATATTATACACCTATGCGTTTCATAGCCCGTCCATAGGTTTCACATATTTATATTATACACATATGCGTTTCATAGCCCGTCCATAGGTTCCACATATTATATTATACACCTATGTGTTTCATAACCCGTCCATAGGTTCCACATATTATATTATACACCTATGCGTTTCATAGTCCGTCCATAGGGTCAGCATATTATATTATACACCTATGCATTTCATAGCCCGTCCATAGGTTCCATATTTCAATTAATTGGCACATGGGGCCACAATCATTACAACATACTTGGCACTAGGCCATATTTCATAACTCAATCTCCTATTTCCCATATTTCACATCAATATCAATTTAAACAACAAGTCATTAAATTCAAGATGTCAAGTACACATGAGAGGAACCATGAATCCACGACACATACAATATCTAAGAGATCATACACCTCAAGTTTATTGACAATGGAACTTTAAACACCATGGGCTCTTCCAAATCAATAAAGGGGGTACACCAACCCGCAATGAAACATACATCAAAGGCATAGGAAAATAATTACACCAGTTATTTTTGAATCCTTCTTTTTCAATCATGATATTATACAATTATAATTCAAGTTCTCTACACATTGTCCATACTCTATTTCCCAAATTCATTTG
>MU672248.1:38238-50746 GCA_026770625.1 Nicotiana glauca
GGTGGCGCTATTTTCAGCCATGCAAAAATGTAAGTAAAATGGCGATCTTTCAGCCGATGCAGGATTTAAATAAAGTGGCGATTTCTCAGCCGATGCATGAAGTAAATAAAAATGTCGATATTTCAGCCGATGCAGGACATAAATAAAGGTGGCGATCTTTCAGCCATGCAAGATTTAAATGAAGGTGGTGCTATTTTCAGCCACGCAAAAATGTAAGTAAAATGGCGATCTTTCAGCCGATGCAGGATTTAAATGAAGTGGGGATTTTTCAGTCGTGCAAAATGTAAATAAAGGTGGCAATATTTCAGCCATGCAAAACGTAAGTAAAATGGCGATATTTCAGCCGATGCAAGATGTAAATAAAGGTGGCGATATTTCAGCCGATACAAGAAGCAAATAAAGGTGGTGATATTTCAACCATGTAAAATGTAAGTAATGTGGCAATTTTTCAGCCGATGCAAGAAGCAAATAAAGGTGGCGATCTTTCAGCCATGCAGATGGAGGTAGAGCATAACCTCGGAAGGCATAATGGTAGCCTTATGCAATGCAGGAATGCAGATGGAGACAGAGCTTAGTCTCACAAGGCAGAATGGTAGCCTTATGCAATGCGAGAAATACAGATGGAGACAGAGCTTAGTCTCGGAAGACAACATGGTAGACTTATGCAATGCAAGAATACAGATGGAGATAGAGCTTAGTCTCGGAAGGTAGAATGGTAGCCTTATGCAAAGGATAAAAAGCGAACAGTAATAAAATTTCTTAGTTGATAGCTAGTAGCTAATTGTGATATCGTGGCTGCTGGGGATATTGTATCTGGATAGCGACTGTGAATAGGTGTGACAGTTCTGAGAATTGTCTTTCTGAACAGTATGACTGTATAATATATTCGATGATTTTGTGACTTAGGTGCCTGCATCCAAAGAAAAATCATGAGTTTGTAAATGGGATAGGTTAGTTTGTGTCCTCGTTGACTTTGCTTGATCTGCTCGGCTCTAATCTGATGATACGATATGTATCATAGGGGTAGCGTTGCTGAACAAAGCGATTTCGATAATAAAAGGCATGCGTTTGTTAAAAATATGACATATGCATATAAGAAATAGTTTTTAGATAAACCGATGACTGTGACGTGGTTCAAGACAATGCAACCTCTCTTGCTTTGGAGTTTTGAGGGTCCTCCTCAAAATTCTATCCCAGTTTAATGGGTTGATACTTCTGACGGTTGCTTGCAATGATCGGCTGAAGTTACTTCGGGATTTTGAGGGTCCTCCTCAAAATTCTGCCCCAGTTTCCAATGGGGAAATGAAAATTTTATTGAATTGTGACCGAACCCATAAGGTTGCCTAGGTATCCTCTCTTAAATAGGAATCAGGTCAGATGTAGTTCAAATTACATCATATAGGAAAACATAAGATTACATATAGTAGCGTTTGACTGCATCTGAATTAATTGGCTTCGTCCAAACTTCTCCGTCCATTTCGGCAAGTATAAGGGCTCCTCCTGTTAAAACCCAGTGAACCATGTATGGACCCTGCCAATTGGGAGAGAACTTCCCTTTGGCTTTATCTTGATGTGGAAAATTTTTCTTTAATACCAGCTGCCCCGGTGTGAACTGTCTTGGCCTGACTCTTTTATTAAAGGCTTTGGTCATTCTGTTATGATAGAGTTGACAATGGCAAATTGCATTCATTCTCTTTCCATCTATGAGAGCCAACCGCTCGTAATGACTTTTTACCTACTCTGTATCGTCGAGCTCTTCTTCCTGTATGATCCTTAAGGATGGAATTTCTACTTCGATGGGAATGACTGCCTCTGTGCCATAAACCAACATATAGGGAGTTGCCCCAGTTGATGTTCGGACTGTGGTGCAATACCCCAATAGAGAGAATGATAGCTTTTCGTGCCATTGCTTATGCTTCTCTACCATTTTCCTTAGTATCTTCTTGATGTTTTTGTTGGCGGCTTCTACGGCTCCATTCATCTGAGGCTGGTAGGCTGTCGAATTCTTGTGTTTGATCTTGAAGGTTTCACACATAGCTTTCATTAAGTCACTGTTGAAGTTGGAGCCATTATCAGTAATGATTGACTCTGGAATCCCGAACTGACAGATGATACGGTCGCGGACAACGTATGCCATGACCTTCTTAGACACTGCTTTGTAGGATGCTGCTTCGACCCATTTGGTAAAGTAGTCAATTGCCACTAGGATGAATCTGTGCCCGTTGGAAGCGGTAGGTTCGATTGGTCCAATAACCTCCATTCCCAAAGCGGCGAACGACCATGGTGAGCATGTTGCATTAAGCTCATTTGGTGGCACCCTTATCATGTCTGCATGTATCTGGCAGCAGTGGCATTTTCGGACGTACTGGATGTAGTCTGTCTCCATGGCCATCCAAAAGTAACCAGCACGGGGTATCTTCTTGGCTAAGACAAATCCATTCATGTGCGGACCACAAGTCCTGGCATGGATTTCTTCTAGTAGTTTAGATGCTTCCCTAGCGTCAACACACCTTAGCAAACCCAAATCCGGAGTCCTCCTATATAGGATTCCTCTGCTATGAAAGAAATTGTTGGACAATCTTCGAAGTGTGCGCTTCTGAGTAGCATTTGCAAGCTCTGGGTATTCTCTTTTTGCCAAATATTCCTTGATATCATGAAACCAAGGTTTTCCATCCGCTTCTTCTTTGACATGAGCGCAATAAGCTGGCTGATTATGGATTTTTACAGGAATAGGATCAATGAAGTTTGTATCTGGGTGCTGTATCATGGACGATAGGGTAGCCAATACATCGGCAAAGTCATTCTGGACTCTGAGAACATGCTGGAACTCTGTCTGTATGAACCTCTTTCTCAACTCCTGCACAAGGTGCAGATAAGAGAGTATCTTGGAATTCTTGGTCGCCCATTCTTCTCGTACCTGATGTATAAGTAGGTCTGAGTCCTTAATTATTAGCAACTCTTGGATGTTCATTTCATGGCCATCTTAAGCCCTAAGATGCAGGCTTCGTACTTGGCCATGTTATTGGTGCATGGGAACCTGAGTTTGGCGGATATCGGATAGTGCTGACCGATTTTTGATACTAGGACCGCTCCTATGCCGAGTCCTTTGAAATTTGCTGCTCCGTCGAAAAACATTCTCCAACCATCATAGGACTCTGCAATATCTTCTCCTATGAATAATACTTCTTCATCCAGAAAATACGTATTTAGGGGCTCGTATTCTCCATCCACAGGGTTTTCATCAAGGTGATCCGCTAGTGCCTGTCCTTTGACTGCTTTCTGGGTCGCATAGACAATGTCGAATTCACTCAACAGGATCTGCCACTTGGCGAGCTTGCCAGTGGGCATGGGCTTCTGAAAGATGTATTTCAAAGGATCCATCCTTGATATGAGATATATAGTATAGGCACATAAGTAGTGCCTCAACTTCTGGGCCACCCAAGTTAAAGCACAGCAGATGCATTCTAACAGAGAATACCGGGCCTCGTATGGAGTGAACTTTTTGTTAAGGTAGTAAATGGCCTGTTCTTTCTTTCCTGTCTTATCATGCTGCCCTAGGACGCAACCGAAGGCACCATCTAGCACTGCAATGTAGAGTAGTAGAGGTCTCCCTGGTTCAGGCGGTACCAAGATTGGCGGTGTTGACAGGTATTCTTTGATTCTGTCGAAAGCTTTCTAGCAGTCATCAGTCCATTCGGTGGCGGCATTCTTCTTCAACATCTTGAAGATCGGCTCACAGATAACTGTAGATTGTGCTATGAATCAGCTGATGTAGTTAAGTCTCCCTAAGAAGCTCATCACGTCTTTCTTGTTCCTTGGCGGTGGCAATTCTTGAATGGCTTTGATCTTCGATGGATCCAGTTCTATTCCCCGACGACTCACAATGAACCCAAGCAATTTTCCAGCTGGAACCCCGAATGCACACTTTGCGGGATTCAGTTTCAGGTTGTATCTTCTCAGTCCGTTGAAAAACTTCCTTAGATCCTCCATGTGATCAGTGGCTTTCTTGGACTTGATGGTAACATCATCCACATATACTTCGATCTCCTTGTGTATCATGTCATAAAAAATGGTAGTCATGGCCCTCATATAGGTGGCCCCTGCATTCTTTAACCCAAACGACATCATCTTGTAGCAGTACATTCCCCACAGCGTAATGAAAGCCATTTTCTCAGCATCTTCTTCATCCATCCAGATCTGATGATAACCAGCGAAACAATCCACGAATGACTTCAATTCATGTTTGGCGTAATTGTCAATTAGGATGTGTATGTTTGGCAAGGGGAAATCGTCCTTCGGATTGGCCCGGTTGAGATCCCGGTAGTCGACATAGACTCTAACCTTCTCGTCCTTCTTTGGTACTGGCACAATGTTGGCTAACCATGTCGGATACTCAACTACTCTGAGAACCTTAGCTTTGACCTGCTTAGTGACTTCTTCCTTGATTTTCAAACTCATATCTGGCTTGAACTTTCTGAGCTTCTTTTTTACTGGTGGACATGTCGGTTCAATTAGCAATTTGTGAGCCACAATAGATGTGCTCAGCCCATCCATGTCGTCATATGACCATGCGAATATGTCCTTATACTCTCTTAGAAACTCTGTATATTCTTTCTTTTCTGACGGTGACAAATGAACACTGATCCATGTTTCTTTGATGTTTTCTGCATCTCCCAAGTTAACAATCTCAATCTCGTCCAGGTTGGACTTAGGTCTGTTTTTAAAATTCTTGACTTCCTTAACAATCTCTTCCAGTATGTCATCTTCCTCTAAATTTACGTCCGTTTGTTGCGTTTTCTTGTTGCATGTCACAGTCGTTGGTTCATCAAGATAAGTAATTGTAATGCTGTATAAGTAAAGTAATGAGAGAAAATAATAAGAGTAAGATTTTATTAGAAAACTGAAATGCTTTGATAAATCCATAAATGTTTTTGAACATTGGAGCTCTTTCTTGCAAAAAATTAAGAAAATACGAAAGGAAAGTAAACTAGTAAAATAAAATAGTGTATGATGCTTGTTCAGCCTTGCTACCCCGAGGCTCGCCGGGCTTTGGTGGTTCTGATAGTCCAGTTTTTAAGGCATGCTCCTCCGCTTACAGCATGTATGGAAGGGCCTTCCTCCCCCTCCTCCTCAAGAATGACACAACAATCCATATTATCGTCTTCCAGGAACAAATTCCTCACTGCTGCCAGTCCTTCTTCTTCTTCTAAACCGTAAATGACCTTGGCCGGCTGGAAAGTCTGCTCCAAACGGGGTATTGGCTGCTCCAAAGGATAGTAAGGGCCGCACCATGGTGGCGACCAGTGGTTTAACTCCTCCCAAGTATACTCATATGCCAATCCAAAGGTGGTGCCATATTTCTTGAGCTTGATGGGCTTAGCGATTCCTTGGAGATTTTTGCCAAGTCCCTTGCCAGGTTCATACCCGCTCCAGTTCAAATGCTTTCAATCTTGCTATCCCACCATTTGCATTTATCAACGGCGTTGACTCACTCGATGTGGTGGTAAGTTTCCCCGCCTATCCTTCTTCTGCCTCCAATTGTTGGAATGGTCTGGCGACTGTATATGGGTATGCTACCGTCGTAGTGAATGATCACCTCTTGGTGATTCCACTCAAACATCACTGCATGGTGTAGTGTTGAAGCTACGGCAACAGCGGCATGAATCCATAATCGTTCCAACAACAGATTGTAAGATGCTGGCACGTCTATCACTTGAAAATCAACATCAAACCAAGTAGGCCCCATTTGTAAACACAAGCTAATTTCCCCAATAGTAGACCTTTTAGAACCGTCGAAAGCTTTGACGTTGATGGCCCCGTCCTTGATCTCATGCAACCCTTTTCCCAATGTCCTTAGTGTTACCAACGGACAAATATTGAGACTGGACCCCCTGAAAGTACAAGAGGGGGGGGGGAGGGGTAAATTGTATATAATTAAAATTAATCATAATAAGTTGACTTAAAACTTTAGTAGTTGACTGAATATGGCAATCTTGCAGATAGAGAAATTCGAAGTAATATGCAGAAAGTAAATGCAGAAATTAAAGACACCAGGAATTTTATACTGGTTCGGATTCAATGTGAATCCTAATCCAGTCCCCTTGGGTTGCATGGGATTTCTCTTCAAGCAAATGAGTTTTCTTTCGAGTACAGATTTGATATTTGTCGCTCAGTTTTCTAGCACTCGTTTGATACAATGCCTCACCAGTTGTCTGCTCTCTTTCTATCCCTGACTTGTTACATAGCAGATCTATATAGGCTACTATACTTGTTTGCAGTAAATTGAAGAGAGTTATTTTGGTTCGATCAAAGTACACTAAGGATGGAGTTGCGCTATGAATTTATACAAGGATGAATGGTGAAGGCTTGTCAATCCAAGGGTTTTGATCCTTGGAAAGAGTTGATTCTCTCCAAGAGTAAAGTACTAGCCGTTGCTTCTCTTCAGATCTTTTCCTTTGGCAAATGACAGGTTTGACAGAATTCTTCCTTGATTTGACATAGCAATTCCAATAGTTCCTTTTTGCTTCTTTGAACTCCTGCACATGCATATTAATTTGCATCATTAAAATATGTTCTAACAATCTCCCCCTTTTTGATGATGGCAAAATAATATACATATATGTGAAGGGATAAACAACAGTTGACTTCCCTGTTTGGGACTGGCCGACTTGGCTCCCCCTCAATATGTGTAGTCAACTGAACTTGATCTCCCCCTCAATGTGTGCAGTCGACTTGTACCTGTATATTATTGTCTATGCATGGGCAGCATAGTTGACTTAACCAGTTCAAAGAATAAGAGATACTATCTATGCATGTAGCATAGTCGACTTAACCTGTATAACGAATAGAGAGTATATGCATAATCGACTTGAACCTGCACATAGAGCGTTAATAGTCCAGAAGATATATATTCTCCCCCTTTTTGACATCAGCAAAGAGGGAGTAGCAAAAATAATATCCACATATGCAAAAGAGAAAAGAAAAACATCCACGGGCATAGCCCAACCACAGCCAAAACAATTTTAAAACAAAGGAAAAATTGTCTGTAGACCACATCCATCTCATCGATGCAGAAAATAGGTAACAGTGTTGCGGATTGCCTCCTTAAACTGTTCAAAGCTGGTGTTGGCAGCAACGCTCATTCCATCCAGCCTGTCATGCATCTCCTTGAAGGCTTTAATCGCATTTTCCCTTACCCTTTGCATAGCCACCCTGATTT
Organism: Nicotiana glauca; assembly: GCA_026770625.1. NCBI lineage: Eukaryota > Viridiplantae > Streptophyta > Magnoliopsida > Solanales > Solanaceae > Nicotiana > Nicotiana glauca. The sequence goes on from MU672248.1 coordinate 45,458, forward strand.
TGGACACATCTGACCCTGTTTCCTTAGAAATAGCAAGAAGAGCATCCATAGTTGACTGTGTGGCGGACAGGAGAGTCTTGATGTCTAAGAGTTGAGAGTCAATGGAGATGAACTTTTCATTTAGGTCTGCAGGAATGGGAGAGGGAAGAACAGCAGACGAAGGCTTGGTTTCCACAGGGGTTGGCTTTGCATCACTATCACCCTTCTTGACCCAGACACCCTTGATACTCACATACCCCATACTAGAGAAGGCTCTATAGTTGTAGCACTTGTACACAGGAACAGAGGGGTAGTCTGAAAGTGAAATTTGATGAGCTTCAAGAATGTGGGTGATGGCCATACCGTAAGGAAGACCGGTTGGATCTTCAGCACTCTCAATCATAAAATTTATAACCCAGGAGGACAACTTGATTTTGAGGTTGGAGATAAGACAGTACACAAAGAAGGTGTCCCGTTGAGAGAGGGTTGAGAAGGAACCAGTTCTGGGAAGGAGGGTGGTTTCAACAATGTGAGCAAGAACCCTAGTTTCAAAGCTAACATCACTGGGACCTAATTGATTGGGAAGGGTTTCAAAGGGATTTTCTGCAATACTCTGTTTAGCCTGATCAAAGGTGATTTCAAAATCCTCAAGCCAGACATACTTAAAGACAGTCGGGAAACCAGAGCAAAGATAAAGAAAAAGGGAGTAGAACAAACAACAATCAAGAACAATGCGTTTACCAAGAACAAGAGTTTCAAGCCTATAAAGTTTACTAGAGCGAAGATTAGCATAAAACATACGGACGAGGGGTTCATACACTTTAGGCGGAGAAATAGAGAGAAATTTATCCCACCCTTGATACACGAAAAGGTCCTTTACCTTACAGTTGAGAGACTCCATAAGATTGAGATCTGCCACTCTACCATGGGCGATGGGCTTGTCCTTAAGAGAAACAAAGAAATCCCTATTTGGGGTGTCCCAGAAATTTAGGTCGGATTCGAGAGAGGCAGAGAAATAGAACTTTGATTTCTTTGGAGTAGAAGCAGGAGGATCCTCCATGGGACGCTTTCCAGAGGCTTTGTCACCTAAAAGTTGGGAGTGTTCAGAGTACCCTCCTTGAGAAGAGGCACAACCCTCAGAACGATCAGACCCTAAGTCTACTTGTTCAGGAGGCGCGGAAGAGGGTTTTGTTTTTGAGCGGGTACTTTTCCTGGTGGAAGCAGAGGGGTTTTTGGAAGATTTTGCCATGGAAGAAGAGAGGGTTGGTACAGGTTGAAGAGGGAGTTGGTAGAGGTTGAGGGAGATGGTGGAGATGAAAGAGACGGAAAAGGACTAACTTAAAGAGAAGAGATTTGACGGTTGAGTACAGAGAAGGAAAGGGTGTCAGATGAAGCGACGTGATGATTGGCTTTCCAACTTCGGCTGCAAACTGATGGAAAACAGACTAAAAGAGAGGGAAAAGACTGACGGCGTAATTAATGCACTGAAAAAAGCAATTATGACAAGTTTTTTGAAAAGTAACAATTTGGTCCTAATATTTTTTTGAAAAACAAATAATGCCAAGTAATTCTCTCAAAGAACAGAATCTATCTTCCAACAATGGTTTAGTAAAAATATCAGCTAATTGGGCAGAGGTGCCAACAAAAGCTAATTCTATGTCACCTTTAAGAACATGATCTCTAATAAAATGATGTTTAATGTCTATATGCTTTGCTCTAGAGTGATGCACAGGATTTTTAGAAAGACAAATTGCACTAGAATTATCACAAAAGATTTGTATAGGTTTAAAGGAGAGTTCATAGTCACCCAATTGATGGGACATCCACAGCAGTTGTGCACAACATTGACCAACGGCTATGTACTCAGCTTCAGTAGTCGACAAGGCGACTGATGCTTGCTTTTTACTGTTCCAGGATATTAAGGCGTTTCCTAGTAATTGACAAGTGCCACTCGTGCTTTTCCTGTCTTCTTTATCACCTGCTAAATCTGCATCTGAGAAACCTTCTAATTTAAACGAGTTAGAGCGAGGATACCACAATCCATGAGATACTGTGCCAATAAGATATCGAATAATTCTTTTTACAGCAGTTAGATGTGACTCCTTGGGAGCCGACTGAAACCTGGCACATTTACAAACGCTGAACATAATATCTGGTCGACTAGCGGTCAGATACAGTAGAGATCCAATCATTCCTCTGTATTTGGTTTCATCAACTGGAGTACCCTGTTCATCCTTATCCAAATTTGTAGCCGGACTCATAGGAGTCCCAATTGATTTTGCATTGCTCATGCCAAATTTTTGGATCAGCTCCTTGGTATATTTAGTTTGACAGATGAAAGTTCCCTCTTCAGATTGATGAATTTGAAGCCCAAGGAAAAATGTGAGTTCACCCATCATGCTCATTTCGAATTCACTTTGCATGAGGTTTGCAAATTCCTTGCACATAAGAGAGTTAGCACTACCAAAAATAATATCATCAACATAAATTTGAATGATGAGATTACCTTCTGTTGATCGTTTAATGAATAGAGTAGTATCAATTTTACCTCTGGTGAACCCATGATCAACAAGGAAGGTACTTAACCTGTCATACCAAGCACGTGGAGCCTGTTTCAGTCCGTATAGGGCCTTAGTAAGCTTGTACACATGATAAGGAAATTTTGAGTCTTCAAAGCCTGGAGGTTGTTTCACAAAAACTTCCACTTTGATGAATCCATTTAGAAAGGCACTTTTGACATCCATTTGAAACAATCTGAATCCTTTAAATGATGCATACGCTAACAGGATTCGTATAGACTGTAATCGAGCTACTGGAGCAAATGCTTCATCGTAGTCGACTCCTTCTTGTTATGAATATCCTTGAGCAACTAATCTGGCTTTGTTCCTTATGACTTGTCCTTCTTCGTTCAATTTGTTCCTGAACACCTATTTTGTTCCGATGACGGAAACATTTTCATGTCGGGGTATCAGCTTCCATACTTGATTCTTGCTGAATTGATCTAATTCCTCTTGCATGTCTTTCACCCAGCCTGAGTCCTTCAAAGCTTCCTCTACCTTTTTTGGCTCTATTTGAGAGATCAGAGCAATATTTGCTTTCTTTTTAAGGGCAACCCTGATCTTCATTCTGGATCCCCTATGATATATTTCTGTGGATATTCAGTTTCATTTCTCCACTCATTTAGTCGAACAATGCTAGAAGTCGACTCCACACGTTGCTCTGGAGTGTTTTTTCTAACTTGTTCAGTCGACTCGACTATATCTGTGAGACTAGTTGACTCCTATGATTTTCCTTTGTCCTGAACTTCTTGAGTTTGATCTTCGTCACCTGCATTAATGCCTTTCTTGACCAAGGGATTATTTTCATCGAAAATAACATGAACTAATTCTTCAACGCACAAAGTACATTTATTAAAAACTCTAAATGATCTGATATTTAAAGAATAACCAAGAAAAATACCTTCGTCTCTTCTTGGATCAAATTTTCCAAGATTGTCCTTACCATTGTTATGAATGAAACACTTGCTTCCAAATGGATGAAAGTAATTGATGTTAGGACGCTTACATTTCCAGAGTTCATACGGAGTCTTTTTCAGAATGGGCCTTATGAGACACCGATTGAGAATGTGGCATGCAGTACTCACACCTTCAGCCCAGAAATGATTTGGCAGAGAATGTTCTAACAACATGGTTCTTGCCATGTCTTGAAGAGTTCTATTTTTTCTTTCCACAACTCCATTTTGTTGAGGTGAACGAGGAGCAGAGAAATTGTGAGTTTAGCCTTGATCATAACAGAAATCTTCAAGCGCCTTGCTTTCAAACTCGCCTCCATAATCACTTTGGATTATGGAGATTGGATAACCTTTTTCTCTTTCAATCCTTTTGCAGAAAACTTCAAAGTTTCTTAAGGCTTCATCTTTGTGAGACAGGAAAATTACCCAAGTGAAACGTGAAAAGTCATCAACAATAACAAAAGCATATTTCTTACCTCCTATGCTAGCAGTTCTAGTAGGTCCAAATAAGTCCACATGAAGTAATTGCAATGTTTTTGAGGTGGACACTATGTCTTTGTTTTTGAAAGAGTTTCTAGTTTTCTTACCCATCTGACATGCATCACAAATGTGAGTCCTAGAAAAATTCAATTTAGGTAATCCAATGACTAGATCATGTTTGGATAATTTCTCAATTAGATGCATGCTAGCATGACCTAGTCTTCTGTGTCATAGCCAGGGATCATCAGACATAGAGGTTAGGCATATATGACCATCTATATTTTCGAAACCATCAAGTATATAAACATTTCCATACCTTTTGCCGGAAGAATTATTTTACCTGATTCGTCTTCGATGGCACATCCAGTTGTCTTAAATTTTACCTCATATTCTGAGTCACAGAGTTGACTTATACTGAGGAGATTATAGTTTAATCCATCAACCAGATATACTTAAGTAATGTCACAGCTGTTGTTGAAAGGAATAGTTCCAGTGCCAACTATTTTGACTCTTGAATCATCTCCAAATTTGATTCTTCCTCCGTCAATCTTTGTAACTTTCTTAAACAGGCTTTTGTCATCTGTTATGTGACCGGAACACGCACTATCTAGATACCATTTTCCTTTGCGCTTTACTCTGTGGTGTTCCTGCAATACAGAATTATTACTTTCTTTTAGGTACCCAAGCTTGCTTGGGTCCTGGTGAGTTAGTGTTACTGGATTCAGAGTTCTTAGGTTTCCAAACCCATCCGGACATATGAGATTTACGAAAGTGACAACCAGAATATTTATGCCCACTTCTGTTACAATAATGACATTTAACCCCAGACTTGTTTTCAGGTCTTTCATAAGAGTTGGAACTAGCAGTCATAGGATTTGCGGATTCCTTTCTAGTTGACTTGTAAGTCGACTGGTTCGACCGACTAGTCGATCTAGTTATGATTGGTTCTTTTCCAATCGACTTGTAAGTCGTCTGGTTTGACCTAACAGAGCTGTGACTAGTGGATTTGTGCAAGCTGTTAAACTGCATTTGCAATTCCTCAAACTCTTCTTGAAGTACGTCTTTCTCAATTTCACATACTTCATGTTTGAGTTTCCAGTCTTTGACTTCCCTGGTGAGTCTTTTAAGTTCATTCATCATCTTTTGAGACTCTTTTAGGGTGGAGTCAAGTATGTCTTGTAATTCATTGCATCTTTCACAGTAATAATATCTTACCTCGCTAGTATCTCCTTTTGCCATAAAACAGTTTTCATTGTCTGAATCGTCTTCATCTGTCCAGCACCCTGATGTTTTGTTGATCTCGTTTTCTAGAATTGTCA
>MU672253.1:2555-19368 GCA_026770625.1 Nicotiana glauca
AAGCACCATATAACCTTTATCAAAATTTTGCTTCACTCGTGCCATCCTCGACTCATTTTCAACAACCAGGATTGATCCGCCAGCATACCTCGAAACGGAAACAACATAGCACATAACCGTGCGATCAGCTAATCAACAGCCACCTCCCCAACTTGGCTCGAAGCCATCTATTAGGACACATTTAATAACCCATAATACTTTTACTCTAATGATGCCACAATATTATAGTGAGATTAAACTCAAATCATCTTCTAGTTTATGAAAACACAGATCCTCTGATAATGAAATCCCCTACAAACCTCGCATTCATTCCCCGCATCAGCTGAGTCCGCTCTCTGAAGCGACCCAAATTTTCAAATTACAACAAGTACCTTTCAATTACACATGAGATCTTCTAACAATATACATAAGAATCGTACCACTTAAGAACACTCCGCAGGAGATAACCCACCTGCTTCGCCTCAATTTAGTATTTCAGCACACCTTCCACCATCATACACATAACATAGCCATTTAGTCTTCCTGAGTCTGAACTCATACCGCCACCCGTGATGCATTTACTTCCCAACTAGGAGACACGAAAACATTCTTCACGCGCCCATAACTCGGGCCACACATCGAATCACAATAGGAATCGAACACTTAACAGTTCACCTACTATCCAGCAGACTTTTTTGCCACTACCGAGTCACATTGATATATCTCGCAACACTAACATACTCATCACATGGATATCCAACTGCCATTCCGACTAATAAGGTCAACACTGAACATATAAGTTCAAAACATTTGCTCACACGATCAACACCTCCGGCTCAAGCCATAGGCAAGATCCGGCCTCAAGTCCTCCAGAGTGGCCCAACATCAAACTAACGGGATCACATCTCGCCCCTTGATCGGGGAATCACAAGCCATCAAGGCACATACAATACTGAGCGCTCACGTGCGCATACAGACGTGTGGAAGGAATTTCAAGAGTTATACCTCAAATTAAATCAAGTACGCACGATAGGAATTCCAAGAAAGTGAAGTTTCTAAAGGTTATGCAGCCTCTCGAGGATAAATACAGACGTCTCCGTACCGATCCACGAGACTCTACCAACCGGCTCATGACTCATGAGGCCTAGTAACCTAGGCTCTGATACTAACTTGTCACGACCCCAATCCCGGTCGTGATGGCACCCAACACAATTGCTAGGCAAGCCCGACCATATGACACTCACAACCCAATCACACATCCCATTACCAATTTATAACATTAAAGTAACAGTTTAACAAGTCTATCTTACACACAAATTCCCAAACCCGGTCGTGATGGCGCCCAACATCCTTTGCTAGGAAGCCCGACCAATTAACACTCACAACCAAATCATATCCCATTACCAGTTTATGGCATTTAATTTAACAGTTTAACAAGTCTATTAACCAAATAATTTAGATAGAGACAGTATGAAACACTGACATAACCAACATCTCCCAAAGACCTGGGGTCATGAGTCTAGAGCCTCTAAGATAACAAAATAATACATCCTCAGTAATACTGATGTTCTAAAATGCGGAAATAATAAAGGGATAGGGGAGGAGTCGGGTCCTGCGAACGTCAGGCAGCTACCTCGACAACTCCTGAGAAGCTCTGAAGCAGCAAATATCTCAACTATGTTCCCGGGACACCTGAATCTGCACACGTGGTGCGGGGAGTAAAGTGAGTACTTCCAACTCAGTGGTAATAAGAGTAAATAATAACTGAGTGGTAAGAAATCACGTAAGAACACTTCATCATGCTATATGGGACGGTACAACCTTTTGAGAAAACAGTAAAACCGTGAAAATCCTTTAGAAACATCTAGCTCAGTTTAAAATCTCTTTTGAAAACATTCTTTTTCCAACAATAGGCATATGAATGCGATATCAGGTAGTGCAAGTCCACACATAAGTTAGCCCCTCGGGCACAACACTCTATTCACAAATAACACCAGGGTATCTAGTGCACAGTGTAAGAAGTAGCATGGATGCCAATGATATGGGAGTGCTAAATGTCAAGCCACGCAGTACAAAGAGGAATCAATGCGTGAATGCAATGCACATGACCGCTGCGGCGTACAGCCCGATCCATTTGGGTACCCGCGCTCACTGTGGGGGTTCAGACTCCGGAGGGGCTCCTACAGCCCAAGCGCAATATCAATATCACACCACTGCGGCGAGCAGCCCGATCCATCTTCAGTCCAGAAATGCACATGCAACACCGCTGCGGTGCGCAGCCCGATCTATGCTCAGTCTAGAAATATGCATGTAAGCCACACAGGCACAGTCAAGTTTATCATTTTCAGTTCCAATTATTAGGAATTATAGATTAAGTGTTTAAAACTTTAGAAATTTACTAATCATTTTGAGACAGTGTTTAACTCAGGACTGATATCAGGAAAATATGCTAAGCATCATAGTCCCTAAGGGATCCAAATAATCGGCACGAAGCCCAAAACATGGCAATCAGCCCAAATCATGATAGTATCAAGTAGGTTTCATTCAATCACGCAGTAAAATCAACAACCGGGACGGACCAAGTCACAATCCCCAACGGTGCTCTACCCCACGCTCATACCTGGCGTGCAAGTCACCACAATATAACACTATGATGTGCAAATCTGGGGTTTCAAACCCTCAGGATATCATTTACAAGTATTACTCACCTCGAACTGGTGAAATCTCTAGCTCGTGACACCTTTGCCCCTCAATTTGGCCTCCACACGCATCGAATCTAACCAAAATCAGAGCGAATGCATTACAATATGCTAAGGGAACAATACCCAATCGAAAACAATCGAAAGATATCAAGAATCTCAAAACTAACAAAACTCGAGCCCCGGTCCCGCTTCTCGAAAAATTACAAAAAAATATTATCGGATTCCTCGTCTCGCCACGAGTCCATACATACCAAGAACTCCCAAATCCGAGCTCAAATGACCTATCAAATCCCAATTTGAAATATCAAAAACTCAAGCCCAAATTCATCAACCTTAGGCTTAATTTCCATGAATTTCTGGACTAATTTCATAACATAATCATGTTTTAAGACCAAGATTATTACCTCAAGTCGATTCCTCTTGAATCCCTCTGAAATTCCCGTCCAAAAGCTCCCAAGGACGTTCAAAAATGGAGGAAAAATGCATAACCCTCGCGGATGAAATATACTATAAAACCCTCCCGCCAACAGCAATTTTCGCTTCTGCGGTCGGATTACCGCACCTGCGGCTCCCGCTTTTGCGACCAAACGACCGCTTATGCGGTCTCACTTAACTAACTTGGGACCGCTTATGCAGTCCAAAATCGCTTCTGCGGAGCCCGCCTTTGCAGAAAGCCTTCCGCTTCTGCGGAATATGCCCAGCCCTCAAAGTACCGCTTCTTCGACCTCCACGCCGCATCTGCGGAACTGCTTCTGCGGTTCCTTTTCCGCAGATGCAGAAATACCAGAAGCCATAAAAACCAAACCTGCAACATGCTTCAAAATTCCCGTTTAACCATCCGAAATCACACCGAGGCCCCAGGGACCTCAACCAAAAGCACAAACATGATCTAATACCCTATCCAAACTTGCTCGATTCATCAAAACACTATCGTTAACATCAAAATCCTCAATTTTCATCAAATCAAAGCCTAAGTTTCTTAAAATCTTTCGAATTGCACATTTGATCAAAAACCCGACCAAATGATGTCTGAATGACCTAAAAATTTGCAGACATATCCAAAATCACCTGACGAAGCTACTGCAACTCTCGAAATTCCATTCCGACCCTCGGATCAAAATCTCTTTTATCAACCGGAATCCGCCAAAATTTAAACTTCGCCAATTCAAGGCTAATTCTACACCGGACCTCCAAATTCAATTCCGATCGCACTCCTAAGTCACAAATCATCCCCCAAAGCTAACCAAATCATTGAAATTCACATCCGAGCCTTCTAACTATATAGTCAACTTCCGTTTAACTTTTTCCAAACAAGCTTCCTTCTAAGAGGCTAAGCGCCTCATTTCCAGTTAAAACCAATTAAATTCTATACGATCAACTCAAATACTAACATTGAAACATAGAGCAACATAATATGGGGGAAATGGTGCGGTAACTCATGTGACGACGGTCTGGGTCATCACAATTCTCTATCTCCCACCTACTTTATCCTTTTTCACCCAAGCTGTCATGTTCTATATCTAGAGATATTATTATTAACTAAGTTTAACCCTTCATTGCATAAAAATTAATAGTTTAATCAAAAGTTTATATTTTTTGGTCAAGTAATTGGGCAACGTCTGTGGGGATTTCCTAGTTAAATTTTTAGTTTCCTCTAGATCTACAACTAGCACGGATTGCTAACAAAAAAACTAAGAACATAATTCCTTTTCCTTGTATGCACGGATCTGATATGGCAGGTAACGGAGAAGAAAGAATGAGGGTAATGAGAGACCTCACAACCAACCTCTTGAACACCATCAATGAGGTTTCTAAAATAAAAGGTGAGGATATAACGCCTAATGCCTCTCCCAGGCGAGGCGAGTCACCTTCTCCTCTTGACAGTATCGCAACGTCTCGCAGTAAAAGAGCTTCCACGTCCGTGATGGAAGAGACGCTGCCTGTAGTAAATAAGCTCCTCGAGGCTTGGATAACTAACATGCTAAGTAGCATCCTCCACAAGCCCATTGAGGACATAGTTATAGAAAATGCAAGAACTTGCGTTACACTAACAACAGTCGAGTAGCATGGCCTGATCCTTCCTCCAATTATAGGTATTACTCACAACACCGTTAATAGTGCATGTGATAACACCTTCACAGTAATTTTGAAAAATATGGACTAAGTGGAGAACGAGAACAAAACACTTCGGGACCAAATGAGAGAACACCAAGAAAGGGTCGATAAAATACCGGGGGCCCCACTCTTGCCAAAGAGAGATGCTGGTTGGTTTTTCAAGAAACCATACAGTGATGAAGTCATCCCACATGTCCTACCAAAGACCTTCAAAATGCTGCCCTACATGAAACTATACGATGGTACAACCGATCGGGAGGGCCATGTAACTCACTATGTCACCGTCGTGAAAGGCAACGACCTAGCCAAAGAACAAGTATCCTCCATTTTTTTGAAAAAATTTGGCGAGACCCTCACTGAAGGAGCATTAACATGGTATAATCAGCTACCCGCGCGTTCCGTTGAAACATCCGAAGAGATGGCCAATAAGTTTGTAGCGGCCCATGCCGGTGCCAAAAAGGCAGAGGCAAGAGTGAATGATATATTCGCTATCAAACAATCACTGGGAGAAGGATTGACGGACTTCCTCGCCTGATTCAACCGAATAAGAATGACCTTACCAAATGCATCAGAAGGAATGGACATCGCAGCTTTCTAGAATGGGATAAATAGAAATGGTTCAAGGGCGACAAGAAAGTTGTTAAGTCAGTTTATGAAGCATCCCCCAACTATTGTGCCAAGGTTAGAGCAGACGAGGACGACCTCAATGGGCCGACTTACCAATTGACCTTGGTACAAGCCGAGTCCAGGAAAGATCAAAGAAATAATACCAGAAGGGACCTCGTAGCTCCACGACTCAACTGGGAACGACATCTACCATATGTCAGAAGCGCCATTGCACCCCCTTCCCGCCATGAAGAGGGACCACCAATACCAAGGACAGTGACTCACCAGAACGAGAGAGGTATGCCCTCTTTGTTATTCGGTCATAATTTTGTGTGTCACCTTCATAAATAGTCTACGCATTGGAGAAGCTCGGACCGAAGGTAAAGTGGCCACAAAAGATGAGGTCAGATCCAAGCACTAGAAAGTCATACACCCTTTACGAGTTCCACCAATAATGAGGGCACAAAATTGAGGACTGCATAGCCCTAAGACAGGAGGTCGTAAACATGCTCCGACAAGGATACCTCAAAGAATTGTTGAGCGACCGGGGAAGGACCAGATGAAATGAACAGTATCAGGAACCACCAAAACCACTATCACTAACCCACTACCCAAATGATCATCGATGGCAGCGACGACCCTTTTATCAACAACGTAAAGTTCATCAAAGCCCATAAGCTCAAACGGACGATCACTCACGAACGATATGACGAACTCGAAGAAAGTATCATATTTGATAAGTTAAATACCCACAGTTTTGTTTTCCCACACTACGATGCGCTTGTTATCACTTTACAAATTTTAGATACAAATGTGAGATGCATTATGGTAGATGATGGGAGTGGCACATGCATTATCTACCCTCGGTTACTTGCACAAATGAAACTCGAGGATAAGATAGTGCCGCGTTGCATCACGCTAGGAAGTTTTAACAATACAGTTGAACAAACATCTGGAGAAATCACGCTTCCCGTCCTGGCCGGCGGTGTCACTCTAGAAACCACATTCCATATCATGGACCAGGACACGACATACAACGCCATAATAGGGCAACCATGGATACACTCTATGAGAGACATCCCCTCCAGCTTGTACCAAGTCATAAAATTTCCAACTCCATAGGGAATATTTAGCATACGAGGAGAACAACCCACATCTCGGGAATGTTACTGTATCACCTTGGATTGTACAGTCACTCAACAAATAAAGGGTAAAGCAAAAGAGGCATAACAATTAACAAGGCCGAGGTCGATCTGTGATGAGAAAGAGAGGACGTCATTAGAGTCCTTGATACGGTAGAAGCCACAGAATCGACTATAGAAGATCTCGACCTAGTTCAACTAGATGGCAACGACCACAATAAGAAAGATTACATCGGCTGCAAGCTTCAAGAACCAGGTAAATTCTATCAATTCTTAACTACTAACGCGGACTTGTTTGCTTTTAGCCATGCAGATATGCCAAGTATCCTGAAGGAAATCGCTACATACAAGTTGAACGTCAACCCATTACACCCCCCTTGAGGCAAGTTAGGCATAAGTTCAACTCTGCAATAAATGATGCAGTACGGAGGAGGTTGAAAAATTGTTGGAAAAAATGTAGAGTCATGCTTTTTGGACAAAAAATGCAGGGGAAACGTACCAAAGGTTGGTAACAAAAATGTTCAAGAACCAACTTGTCAAGAAGATGGAAGTTTACATATACGACATGCTGGTCAAGTCCAAAAGGAAAGAAGATCACATTAACTGCTTGAGAGAAACCTTCGACATACTCAGGCAATACAGAATGAAACTAAACCCCGAAAAAGGTGCATTTAGTGTGGCTTCAGGAAATGTCTTGGGTTTACTAGTGTCACAACGAGACATCGAGGTCTACCCTAACCAAATCAAAGCCATAGAAGGGATACCAGAGCACTTAACCACCAAAAAACAGTTTCAGAGGTTGACTGCTGTATCGCTGCCCTTTCAAGGTTGCGATCATCTGTATGAACCCAAGTCTCGAAGGAGTTAAATGCTTACTTGTCGTCACCACCATTGCTTTCAAAACCAGAACCCAGGGAGCGCATCCTCGTCTACCTTGCTGTATCCGAAGTAGCTGTGAGCGTAGTCCTGGTTTGAGAAAATAAAGGTATGCAATCTCCCATCTATTACATTAGCAAAACTTCAGTAGACGCCGAGACGAGGTACCCCTACCTTAAAAAAATTTTCCCTGGCCTTGGTCATAGCTTCATGAAAGCTTAAACCCTACTTCCAGTGCCACCCCATCTCGGTAGTCACAACTTTTCCCTTAAGAAATATTTTTCATAAACCCGAGCTATTGGGCAGGTTAGACAAATGGTCCATAGAATTAAGAGAGCATGATATCTCATATCAACCATAAACGACGATAAAGTCACAAGTCCTTGACGACTTCATTGCCGATTTCAGTGCAAAAATAATGCCCGAAGTCGAGAAAAAAGCCGCCCACGTTTCTCCCCAAACACAGGACATCTGGATTTTGTACACCGATGGTGCTTCTAATGCATTTGGGTCTGAACTAGGACTCGTACTCGAAGCCCCAACAAGCGAAGTGATTTGCCAATCCATAAGGTGCTCGGACATGACTAACAATGAGGCTGAGTATGAGGACATAATTGTAGGGTTAAGGCTAGCACTCAAGTATGGGGAAAGACGTGTAAGACTATGCCTCGCTTTTCAAATTGTCGTCAACCAAGTCATAGGGACTTTCTAGATCAAAGAGAAAAGGTTACAAAAGTACCAAGCCGAGATTTGTAAGCTGTTGCCCGAGTTTGACGAATGTCAGCTCGACCAGATCCCCTGAGTGCAGAATATCGAGGCGGATGGCCTCGCCAAATTAGTAGCAGCCACCAAAAACATTACAACAGGAGAAAGAAACGTGGTCACCCTCTTCCACTCGTTGATAGATCAAATTGAGGTAAGAACCATAAACCTAAATTGGGACTAGAGCAACCGTATTGTCACATATTTTCAGGATGGCTACTCCCAGATGATAAAAAATAACCAAGAAACTTTGAATGCAAGTAGTCAGGTACAACATCATTCATAACGACCTATACAAAGTGCGTATGACGGCCCCCTAGAGAAATGCTTAGGCCCAAATCAGACGTGACGCCCCCTTGAAGAAGTCCACGAAGGTTACTACAGGACCACCATGAAAAAAGAGGTTGCAAACTTCGTGAAAAAATGTGAGTTGTGCCAAAAGTATGGCCCAATGATCCACAAAGCCGGCGAGCACCTTTACTCAGTCACTTCCCATTGGCCGTTCATCAAGTGGGGAATGGACATCGTGGGCCCCCTCCCTTCGAGGTGAGGTAACGTATAATATTTTTTGGTTTTAACTGAGTATTTTTCTAAATGGGTAGAATAAGGAGCATTCTCCCTAATACACGAACAGGAAGTGATCGCCTTTATATGGAAAAACATCGTATGTCGTTTTATCCTACCCAAAGAAATTAGTTGCGACAATGGACCCCAATTTATAGGAAAATATCGTCGAATTTTTTTAAAAGTGGCATACCAAAAGAATACTCTCAACATCGTATCACCCAGCGGGTAACAGACAAGCACAATCCTCCAACAAATAAATACTGAACATCATGGAGAAAAACCTCGAAGACGCCAAGGGGCTATGGTCGGAATTACTACCAGAGGTACTTTGGGCCTACCAAATAATGCCGAAGACAAGCACATGAGAGACGCCTTACTCATTAGTATATAGGACTAATGCTGTAATACCGGTTGAGGTCAGAGAGCCCAGTCTAAGATACTCCTGCGAGAGCGGGCCGGTAAACGACGAAAATAGAAGGTAGGAGCTCGACGAAGATGAAGAACGAAGGTATATGGCCTACATAAGGATGATCGCCCAAAAACAACAGGCAGAATGTTATTACAACAAAAAGGCAAAGGTCAAACCACTCAAAGCCAGGGACTACGTGCTCAAAACTAAAACACAAGCGAGCAAAGACCCACTGGTAGACAAACTAGGAACAAATTGGGATGGCCCGTACAAAATCACAACAATATCAAACAAAGGGTCATTCCAACTAAAAATAATGGAAGAAAAACCGTTGGCCCAAGAACATGTGAAGTTTTGAAGAATGACTGTCACACCTCCTTTTTCTTACTACTACTTCCCCGGAAGGGCGTAAAGGAGTTTTTCCAATTAAAGGACAATCGGAACAGGATTTATTATTAAGATTCAGAGTTGCCACTTGGGAGATTAATGGTGTCCCAAGTCACCGGTTGAATCCCGAACCGAGGAAAATATGACTCTGTTAACAGTCCACGAACCAGAAATCCGAGTAAGGAATTCTGTTAACCCGGGAGAAGGTGTTAGGCATTCCCGAATTTCGTGGTTCTAGCACGGTCGCTCAACTGTTGTATTTGATTTTATCTGATTTCAAAAAATATTCTAACTTATGCCTTTTATTAGTAAACCGCTTTTATTTTTATTTTTAATAAGAATTGCAACGTCGTGAAAATGCGTCTCGAACCACGTCACACCAGTGCACCTGTGATTGTCAATACATTTCGACTCCGTTGAGATTTGGATTTGGGTCACATAAATGTGCACCCGAGTTTAAGAAGGTAATTTTTAAAATTGTGCCTAAAACAATTACACGCTTTTAATTTTGCGAGGGCCATGGAAATTTGCCAAATGCGCCTCGAATTCTAACTAATATTTTGCGGAACATATACAAGCACTTGTTAATTATGGAAAAGTGGGGCAACTTTACTAAAGAAAGGTCGGATGGGCTTACTTTAAACATTTAGAATTTCGTAGGCCCAACAGCATCGGACGATTTGGCCCATATATATTAAAAGGTCTATCTAGAAGTAATAAAATGACACACTTATTTATGGGTCTTATACAACACCTATTATCTTGGTCAAATTTACAAATGAAATCAAATAAACCAATTAACTTTTATTTTTCGAACCTCATCAAGTTAAACAGAGTAACTTAACCCAAATGCCTCAAAACGCTAACTCAAACAATGACTGTAAGAGCAATTAATTGCAACTAAAGGAAAGATCACTCAACATAGAAGAGAAAAAAATAAATAAACATGTACTGAGATTAGCAATATGCAAGACAAAAGAAGGAAAAAACAAACAATTAGATATGCTTATCATTCACATAGAGAGGGCAGAACAATATACATGGAAAAAGGAAAGGAGGATATAACATCATAAATAATCAGTGGAGTGGAAGAAGTACCAACCCTGTAGCAACAATCTTCCTTCAATATATTGAATGAATCTTCAACCAAACGTACAATAGCAGTGAATTCCGACACTCAGGAATTTGACCCAAGAGAATGGCAGCAAAGGACCACGAACCGGAAATTTTCGGCTACCTCGAACGAGCTCAAGCGCGTATAGGAAACCTCGACACGAAAAACCTCGAAACTCGCCGGATTCGACTTTGCTGAACCTGGACGACAGTTTTGGACATCACAAAGGCTGTTTTACGCCGGAGTTCGATTGTTGATTACCATTTGGTGATTCACCGGAGTTGTTCAACCATGGCTGTCGCTGGACTGCTAGCGATGAAACGGGGTGAGGAAGATAAAGAACGAGGTCGTGTTTATGGCTAATGCTTCTCCTTTAATCCCTGTGTGTTTTGTTAACGAAAACAGTGAAGGAGCAGGATGGACGAAGAGAGCTAGGGTCGTTTGGGTCGGGGAGTTGTGGAGGAGACGGCCTGGGGTTTTATTTTGTTATCAGCGGTGCTACCAAGGGCGTGGAAGAAATGGAGATCCGGTGGGAGATGTTTTCCGGCGTGAGGGAGACGACTGGACTTGGAGGTCGTGTGTGGCGGCGAAGGAGAAGAGCTTGTTCACGCCAATTGCGTTGCTTTTTATTTTTTTTATTTTTCCCGTCTGTATTTTAGTTTTTTCGTTGTTTTTCTATTCATTTTTTTTTTGTATTGTGTGTTGTGTGTATTTATAGTGATGGGGTGGGGAGCAGTTTTGGGGGAAAAATATTTTGGGGAAGGTTTTGGGGGGAAAATATTTTAGGCTTTTCAAATGTTTGGCCAATTTGAATTTAAGACCAAACATTTTCACTTCCCTCTTCTTTTTGTTGTTTTTTTCTTACTTTAATTAATTAAAACACTAAACTAAATTCCTAAATTAATTCAAATTGTAAAATTAAGTTAATTATCTAACTATGTAAAAATGATCATTTTTTTTTATTTTTTTTATTTTTGATTAATAGCACAATTAGCTCAATGTAATTAATTCCTAAATGCAAATTAAACCTTAGGTGACATGAAATTAAAATGTGACATTTTTATGGTTTTTTTTTTATGATTTTTTTTTAAAAATGTTAAAAATACATGCCATGCAACTAAAAAAAAAATACCTAAAATCAATTTATTTTAGTATATTTTTTAGGAGTTATCTTCATGTAGGGCAAAAATCACATGCTTACAATGACAAATGAACTCAGTCATGGACCAGGTCCATCATGTGAAGCACAATCATGATCAACCTACACATGTGAGATGCACGTGAATGAGATATGTCCCATTGATCAAGCAATAATATCTCCTGATCTGATTGAAAAGGTTGCATACCGGATAAGGGGAGAGTCTCCTTATGTGAAGAGAACACAATCCGAATATAAGATAGTGTTGGAGTTTGAGTTGTTCAAGGACTCAACTTCAATGAAGATCAACAATTGAGTTCCAATCAAACTCTGATTAATAACCTATTAAAAGAGAGTGATTGCTCTATTTTATAGGATGGAACAAATGCAGACGTTAAACTAAATTGAGAGCAAAAGATCAAGGAGATTTTGCAAGCAATTTATGTAAGATTTGAGTGTGCACTCCTGAAGCTACTTGGACGAGATAGAAGAACCAATTCCATTGTGTCTTTCTTTTATTCTAGTTCAATTATAATAGGTGATTTAATGTTGTACCTTTCAGCTTTCATAGAAGCAATTATATTAGGTACTTAGAGTGTTCAAGTTATATGCTAAATTAAAGTTGTCGCAACAGTTGAGGCTGTGTGCTACAACGAGATTAGAGTTAATCCTTAGGTTTACAAAGAGTTTTTGTAAATGCTGTTTTGGCTCGGTGATTTTAGTGGAAGTTTGGAAAAATCCTACTGAGTAGTAGGTCATGGTTTTTTTACCTTTTGAGCCAGGTGTTTTCCACGTAAAAATCTATGTGTTCTTTATTTTATGTACTTATTATTCTGCAAACATTAGTGTTAGTACACCCAGAAGAACTAGGTTCTTCTAGAGCGAAAAATTGGGTACCACATTAATCACCCCCCCTCTTGTGTGGTATTGATGTATAAAACATCAATTGGTATCAGAGCGGATTATCCTTGAAGAGGCTAACACCTTAGGAAAAGATCAAGATGAGTGCACCACCTGGAAACTGGGAAGGGCAATCCACTGCTAGGCCTCCACTCTTCAATGGTCAGTACTATTCCTGGTAGAAGAACAAGATGAGAGATCATATCATAGGAGTGGACTATGAATTCTGGGACACAGTCACTGATGGTCCTTTGGCAACTACAAAGAAGAATGAGGAAGGAGTGGATGTGCCAAAAACAAGAGCTGACTGTACTGTTGAAGATTTGAAGAAATGGGAGAAGAATGCTAAGGCCAAGAAATGACTTGTCTGTGGACTAGGTCCAGATGAGTACAACAGGATTCAAAGTTGTACTACTGCAAAGGAAATACGTGACACTTTACAAGTGGCTCATAAAGGAAGTCCTCAAGTAAAGAGATCAAGCGGAACACTACTATATTATCAATATGAGAACTTCAGTATGAAGGAGGGAGAATCTATTCAAGAGATGTACACAAGGTTCACAATACTAACAAATGAACTTAAATCTCTTGATAGAATTATACTTAAAGAAGACAAGGTTAAGAAAATTTTGACAAGAGTCTTACCAGTGACTTGGAAAGGCAAAATCACTTCCATTCAGGAATCAAAGAACATTGCCACCCTTAAGCTGGATGAGCTGATTGGTGTCACACCTCCTTTTTCACCTACTACACCCCGCGAAGGGCATAATAAAAGGAGTTTTTCCAATTAAAGGAAAATCGAAACGAGATTCGTTTATTAAGAGATTCAGAGTCGCCACTTAGGAGATTTATAGTGTCCCAAGTCACCGGTTTGAATCCCCAATCGAGGAAAAGGGTTTGACTCTGTATTACAGTCGCGAACCGGAAATCCGGGTAAGGAATTCTGTTAACCCGGTAGAAGGGGTTAGGCACTCCCGAGTTCCGTGGTTCTAGCACGGTCGCTCAACTGTTGTATTTGCTTTTATCTGATTTCAAAACATGTTATAACTCATGTGCCTTTTATTAGTAACCCACTTTTATTCTTTATTTTAATAAGAATTGCAACGTCGTGAAAATATATCTCGAACCACGTCACACCAGTGCACCCGTGGCTTTTGACATATTTCGACTTCGTTGAGATTTAGATTTGGGTCACATAAATGTGCACCCATATTTAGGAAGGTAATATTAATTAAATCGTGCCTAAAGATTCTAACATAAT
Source organism: Nicotiana glauca (assembly GCA_026770625.1). Lineage (NCBI taxonomy): Eukaryota > Viridiplantae > Streptophyta > Magnoliopsida > Solanales > Solanaceae > Nicotiana > Nicotiana glauca. The sequence goes on from MU672253.1 coordinate 16,514, forward strand.
ATTATTTTGGGAAAAGGCCATGAAGTTCGCTAAACGGCCCTCCCAAATTCTAATTATTTTTATATAGCAATTTATTGAGGGCCCCGCGATTTGTAATTTCGTTTGGCGAGGCTCGTCTCATTTATTATTTTAAGGTCAATCTAAAGTAAACTATAGTATTCTACTCAATTTGTTTTTTGTCTCTAAAATAAACTAATTGATATGCCATATAAAAGGAACATTATTTTCTACCGATGCTAAGCGGCAAGCAGCGATCCAGGCTTGGCCCAAACGAGCCCAGACCACATCACATGCGTACACATAGGGACGTTTCCTCTGCTTCAATGTTGGACCTGCTCATGGCCCAAGGTGGCCGTGCAGATCAAACGCTGGTGAAAGGGTCGAACCTTGGCGCAAACAGAAAACAAAACGTTCTGGTACTACACTAAGCAATTAAATCAGAAAACAATTGTCAATTACATGCAAAAATTAAATAAATCATCATGTCATGTCACTAAAGCAACCATTAACCTTTACGGATCAATCTGAGCACTTGAAATGAATTAATTGACTTCACCATTAAATCTCTGAAAACAAACTACTGATTTTGATTCCTACAACACATATCCCAAATCTAAATCACATGCTTGTAAAGTCCATCAATTCAAAATTTCATCGGCCAAACCAGACTGCCCTACTCGACTCTAAATAATTCAACCACGATCAATCCAAATCAATGAAGGGACAACGACTTAACCAACACAAACAAGCTGATCAATTTTGCATTAGTCACTAAACCACTGAAATTAACATGTGCTGCAACGTTTACCCACATACTAATCATAAATCACCCTATTCAACTTCACATTTCAATGAGCATTTTCCTTATCCAAAACTTCAAACTTATCAGAAAATCAGTACTGAATTGTTAAATTCTAAGGTAACATAGACTAGCTGATTTGAATTAACATACTGAAGTTAATGCCAGGCCAACCAATTGAAATTAACACAAGGCCACATTCCAATTATGAGTTTGAAACTTAACAGTTCAATTAATACAGAACACAAACCAAACCAATACACATGAGGAATGTACAGATACAACCAGAGACTAATCAGTGTCAAATCCTTCAAATAAATTCGTTCCTCATAGAAGCTGGTTTTACACAGTTCAACTCATAGTCGTCAGAGAGCAATTGTGTACCTGGAAAGTGAGGATTCAAAGAAGAAGAAGGAAGAGGTCAGCGAATCAGTGCAACAAAGCAGTAGGCCAGAGCGAATTCAATGATTTGAATAAGTTTCAATACAGCCAAATAACCAATTGCAAGCAGCAACAACCCACAAGAACAATTTTAGACCCCAAAATCACTCTGAAACCCAAGAGCTCATCACAGGACCAACAACAGGACTAATACCCTGTAGCTAACCTCAAAAACTCGAAATCACACCAATAATACCACAACAATTTCAGCAAACCAGTCACAACAGGATGAATATCAATGAAACAGTGGCCTTTTACTCCTTTTTTTGTTTGTTTTTCTGTTTTGAATTTCGAAATTTGATCTGAGAGTTGGAGAGGAGGTTGAGGAGGGAAAATGTGGAGGTTCCCAAACTTTTTTTCCTTCCTTTTTTTTGTGAAGGCATGGGAATGCCATTTTATAGGCAAAGTGAGGGGCAGCCCTCAAACTTCTATTTTCTTCCTTAGTCCCTACTTATTTTCAGTTTAATCCTCTACTTCTTACCTTGTGGCCCAAGTCAACCCCCTATGTTAACTGAAATATTCCTAAACACCTACACCTAGAAGCTTCTAGGCAATTCTAGTTAGATTCCCTACCCCAAATTACCCCCATTACCCGCAATTTATCCCAAATTACTAAAACATAACAGCTATATCCAAACGAATCCTAGGGTTTGAACTTCCAACCAAAAAAAATGTATTCCTAGCTCAACTATTAACCAACCTATCTGCTCGGAGCAATAATCATCAAACTAAAAACAAACTGAACTTAAATCAGACATAACCATATAACACTCAAACAAATGTTTAACTAACAGAATTACAATTGAGACTAAAATAACGAGTCTTTATTCAAACAGCCAAATCGACCCAAATCTAACTTTAGCAGAATGCATAACCATTAACACCTAATACTAATTATGAATCAAGGAGATAGGGGTCAGAATGAAACAGGAGTAAAGGAGGTCCCATAATTTCGGACTGACAATCTTACTAAACAAAATTACGAAGTTACATGGCCATAGAAGGTCAGCGAATAAAAGAAACTAAACTCGAAGACTCACCAACTCACTTCAAGACTCCGGTCAAATTGCTTACCAAATTCAGCAAATTCAGATGATGTTTGGACTCCAATGATGATCGATTCCCCACGAGGATGCCCCAGGGATCTTATCGTACTCACTCAGCCAAGATTGGGTTATTTAAGGTTTGGCCGGAGAAGATTAAAATCGATATTCGAGCACTTCCGGCTAGATTCGAGATAAGATGGTCATATATTTGGGTTGAGGGAAGTTAGGAGAGTCAATGGTGTAAGTTTGGAGCGATTTGGAATAGTTGACGTTGTGGCCGGAAAATCTTCCGACGAAGATTCGAGGATTTCCGATGTGGTTCGAGGGAAATCAAAGGCGGGAATGGGAAGAGGATGATCTGGGGAGTTCGTGGTGTGAATTTGAGGAAGATTGGTGTAGGTTTCGTTTCCCGCCGGCGAGGGATTCCGGCGAGGATTAGAGCTGGTACGAGGAATGAGATATGATATATCTAAGATTATGACTTTTTCGGACACTTTTATGAAATATTGAAGATCATACCATGTCCGTTGGATTGAAAAGGATTGATGGCTGAGATTGGATTGAGTTTT